>JAECXC010003344.1:0-229123 GCA_018152125.1 Drosophila dunni | reverse complement strand
CTACAATTGCACCATTACAGCGGTCGCCACACAGGCAGCGAAAACATTCGAACATGTGCTTGTATGTTTCTGTCACTCTTGCAATCATACATTGATATTGCTTTTAACTATGAATATTGTAACTATTCTAGATTTCTTGTTTATAGTCTGATTTTAGTGCACCTTTCAGGATAGTTTGATATAAATGATATCAAATATATATAAATACCAATACTGTACTATAAAAACAAATGCCTCAAAAACGGCATTGAAGTTTAAAAATTATTTTATTAATTGTGGGAAATGGGGGCGTGGCAGTATAAAATTTTAAACTGCAATGCATTTATGCTGTCGATAGGAACCTTCGTAACAAAAATTGGTAGTAATATGTGCCATGGTTACTGAGATATTCGTTGAAAACACCGATTTTTTCCGAGGTGTGACTAGTTTTTTGCTCATTGTGGGGGAATAGGGCGTGTCATCGAAAAAAAAATGATTTTTGTAGTGACTGACTGAATATGTGATCGATTGACACCAAGCTCGAACTTGTAGCTCTTACCATCTCTGAAATCTGTTTGTTCATACGGACATATCGACGGATACATCGACTCGGTTATTGATCAAGAATAAATATTCTTTATGGGGTCTGACACACCTCCTTCGCAAATAAAAGGTACAATACCCAAGTAGTTCAAGTTGGTTTTTGTTTTTTGACACGCCCACATTAGGGCGTTTTATCTTTACATAAAGGTAAATGTTCAGGTGAAACTATAATGTTTTAGTATAGAAATCTTTTTTGTTAGCTATTCTATCTGAATCAAATTTACACGGACAAGTTTGATACAAATCGGACAACTAAATCGTATAGCTTATATAGGGTCGATCGGTCAAAAATACTCTCTAAACATTAATTTGTATGAAAATCGTTTTTGATGAACAAGCTGTATTTATCAAACTCACACAGAATACATTTGCCATCAACTGATATACATACTGACCAAGTTTGATCTAAATCGGACTACTATATCGTATAGCCCCCATAGGAACGATCAGTCGAAAATATGCTCTAAACATGAAACATGAATTATGAAAATGTTCTGTTTGCCAAGCTATCTTCTCTATCACCATTGTTGATAACACATTGAAACTGAGTAACGGGTATCCTAAAGTCCGTTCGTATTAACAAACTGATTTCAGAGATGGTAAGAGCTACAAGTTCGAACTTGGTCTCAATCGATCACATTTTAGTCAGTCAATATAAGAATCTTTTTTTTTTGCGATTCCACGCCCCATTCGCCAACAATGAGCAAAAAATAAGACATACCTAGGGAAAAATAGGTGTTTTCGATGAATATCTTAGTAACTATGGCACTTAGACCTCCGATTTTAGTATGAAGGTTCCTAGAGACAGCATAAATGCAATGCCATTAAAATTTTTGACATAACTAATTTTTAAGCTTCAATACCGTTTTTAAGGCATTTGATCTTATCGTACAGTGTTGTAATTTAAAATTCGCGCGGAGACTAATTATTTCTGAATTTTAAAATAAAATTATTAAATATTCTATTTGTGCTAAGCGATACCCTAAATCTGGGTTGTACAAAGTCGAATTTGGTAATTTTAGCAAAATATTACATATTTTATTAATAGAGTGTCTCAGCTGTGTTTTTGTTTGTGCCCATTTTAACTTTACACTTTGCTTTGTTGAATTACTGTTTCGTTAACATGTGTTTTTGCATTTTTAGCGAATTATGTTTTCGAGCATATTTGATTACATCGAAGCAATCTAGTGCCCTCATACTATTTATTTTTTAGACCCCGTACTCTGAAAAAGAGTAGAGGGGTCTATTAGGTTTGTCAGAAGCGAAATGTGCGTAACAGGCAGATGGAGGCGTGGCCGACCCCATAAAGTATATATATTCTTGATCAGCATCAACAGCCGAGTCGATATAGCAATGTCCGTCTGTCCGTCTGTCCGTCCGTCCGTATGAACACCTGGATCTTTTAAACTACAAAAGCTAGAGCCACCAAATTTATAATGAAAGTCCGTTATTATCTTACGCAGGTTAAGTTTATTTCAAATTTTTGCCACGCCCCTCACCGCCCCCGCAATGAGCAAAAAACCAGACACACCTCGAAAAAAATGTAGTTTTAGGCCAATAACTCAGTAACTGTGGCACTTAGGAACACCATTTCTGGTTGCTAGAGTTGCTAGAGACAGCCTTAATGCAATGCCATTCAAAATTTTGGCCTGCCACGCCCCCTTTTCTCATAAAAACCAAAAAACTTTAAAAAATATTAAGCTCAAAATTTGCAGGATTTAGGGCATTTAGTCAAATAGTACAGTGTTTATAATTAATTATTCGAAGAGAGGAATATCATATCAAACTATATTCCAAGCCGCGTTAAAATCCGTCAATTAACAAAAAAAGTTATTAGGTTAGAAAGATTATGTAATTTAGCTGCAATTTCGCCGCCTGTGTGACGTCAGCGCTGCTCGCAGACGCTGCGCCGCTGCTCGCAGACGCTGCGTCGCTGCGACGCCGCCGTGCCGACCAGTGATAGGCACGCATACATACATATGTGCATACACATAATTTCAAACGAGTGTGTACTTGTATGTATAACATGTAAATGCGAATAAGCGGAACATGCTTGAAAGTAGCGCGTGGTGCGAATGGTAGAGTTACGGCGCGATGTAAAATCGTTGCCTGAGGGTCGTGGGTTCGAATGCTGGCAATGAGAATTGCTAATTTAATTTTTTTTTAAATATCAATTTAAAATATACAAATAAATTTTAATTTTTAAATTTCGTTATAAAATTTTAACTCAAATTAAATACAAATGCGCATTATCATGGGAGTACGGGGTCTTTTACAGTCGGCTCGATCGACTGTAGCCGTTTCTACTTGTTTTTTCTTGCTTTCGGTCTAACATTGCAAGAGTTATTTTGAGTGGAATTGCCTGCTGGAAGAACAATTGCAATTATGGTGCATCTCGGGACAGTGACCAACCAAATTATGTACACTAATGGCTGCGTGACGACAGTATGCATATAAAATGTGCTGGTCTTACTGGGCGTCAATTCGAAAAATTAGTTTTCTCTGCCAAATTAGGTAATGGTAGATTGCAATGGTGTTGCTCAGTTTAAATTGCAATGTGATTTTTCACGTATGTACAATACTGTGAAAAAAAAACAATACCTCACGTTGCGCTCACTCGCTAAAAAGCTAAGCACTGATTTTGATATTAGTTCTGACTTGCATAATGGGCCTCCCCTTTACCATTTTCTCCCTCATTCTATCACTCTTCACGTAACTCCTCACCACCCAATTCACACAATTCTCCTGCAACATCTCCAGTATCAGACCCTCATGTGCCAATGTTGCTTTCTCGGCACTGCACAGTGGGCGAAACGGCTGATTTAGCGGCGATTAATTAATAACTGTAAACAGTACTCGTTTGGACACTGACATCGTTGCCAAACAAAGTATTTATAAAATAATATGCGGGTATATGCAGCTCATTGTGGTTGAATTCACTTCGTAATACACTGACTAATTTTTTAAGAATTAGTCAATTAACAGCAAAAAGTTTAATTGAAAACAATAACACTAATTAATATGCAATTTGTTTAGAAGCAATCAAAATGGACGGGAAAGTTGGTGTCAACAGCTGATGAAATATATATTGTCTTCAAAGCTTCACAGCTTTGTGAATCTTGGGAGAAAATCGAGGCAATTAATGTTTTTGGCCTATCGAATATGTTAGTAATTGATTGAAAACACGATATTAGCGCCAAGATTTACTTTAAATTGGAATTAATCGGAGCTAAATCAGCCGTTTCGCCCACTGTGCACTAACTGTCCCTCCCGTAACCGTCCCATCACCCGTTATGATCAAATCGGTGGCTGCTAATGGAGTTAATGATGTAACAGTCGAACTACTGCCACCTCCGCAGTTCCCCCTTCACCCCCTAATATAATTATGGTACCTGGCAATCCTTCTAATGTTGCGAATTCAATCTCTAAAAGTCCTCTAAGGCGACGTAACAGTCATCAAATTGCTACCTCCACGTAAGCAGAAATTTATATCTAGGCTATCCGCAGACACGACTATTGAGTCTGTTGCTGCATTAATCGCTACCAAAACCCCTGGTAATGTTTCCATTTCAAACAAAAGAATAGAACTCGTGCAAATCCTGTCACCCTTCCGACTAATGGTCCGTCTCAAGCGGCCTCAGCCATAGCCTCAGAAAACTAGACTCTGACCAAATCTTCATTCTGTATCAGAATGTAAGGGGTCTGGGGTTTAAGTTAAAATAGATACATAAGAATAGTTTCTCTTTTGATTCTGATATTATTAAATTTTCAGAGACTTGTCTGGTAATGAAATAATGTCGTCAAATTATAATATCTTTAGGCGCGATCGCCCTAATCACTAGATCTTCTAAGTAGTTGTACCTGATCTTTTTATCTTACCCTTGAATTTTCTTAGTCTGTCCCCAAAATTACATTATTCACCTCCTTCTTTCTGTTCCAAGTCGCACCGTTGATTTTGCAAAAGAAAATTTTTGCTTCGATAAATAAACTGATTCTTGCTACCGACTGGTCAATACTAGACATCTTTGATGTTTGCATTTATTGTAGTGTTGTAAAGTGCATTTCACTTAAATCGCCATGGTTCTCCTTAAGACTATCCAACTTAAAAAATAAAAAATCTAAATATTTTAAAAAGTGTTACAAAAATTAATATACCATTGAATACAGGGTATGTTGCTGAATCAATATTTCCTAATATTGCAAAATAGAGTTACGTGTGTATAAGTATGTATACGCAATTGGGACAAAAGAATCATAGATCGTTTTACTCATTAGTTAAATAAAGATGACACTAAGAATTTATAGTGTGGTGAATTTGCCCTTTAAATATACATGTGTGCTATTCATTTTGCTTAATTTTTGCTTTACTTTGATTTTTATACACCATGTAACAAGCGGCAGATTTGTTTTTATTTTTGATTTAGTGTACTGGAGTTTTTAACAAAAAGTTTAAGCAGACAGGTTCCAGCTTTGACTTTTTAAATTATTCTAAACTAAAAACAGACTTTACGCTTCCTAATTCTCAATGCTGTGAAAATTATCTCGTTCGTTACAAGACTCAATTTGCGCGTGATCCTAAACAATTCTATAACTTTGTTCATTCTAAATCTAAATCTAGTATTTTACCCACTTCTTTCTTTTTAAATTCAAGTAAAGTAAGTGAGGACTCGGCTGCTATTGATCTCTTTGCTTAATTTTTTCAATCTACTTACATCTTTAGTTTGACTGCTATTTTCTCTTACTACAATAAACTCTTATCCTCAAATTCCATTTTTTTTCCGCATATTACCGATAGTTTCATGCTTTCTTCAATTAATACCTTAAAGTCTTCCTCCTCTCCTGTCAATTATCAATATTGAATTATAATTATTGTAACACTTCTAGTTTTCTTGTTTATAGTCCGATTTTTATGCACCTTTCAGGATAGTTTGATGTAGTTAGTCTTCACAAGAATTATTAATAACAATACTATACTTTAACAAGTAAGAAAGGCTATAGTCGATCGAGCCGACTGCAAAAGACCCCGTACTCCTATAATAATGCGCATTTGTATTTAATTTGAATTAAAATATAATAACGAAATTTAAAAATTAAAATTTATTTGTATATTTTGAATTGATATTTAAAAAAAAAATTAAATTAGCAATTTTCATTGCCATCATTCGAACCTACGACCCTCAGGCAACGATTTCACATCGCGCTGTAACTCTACCATTCGCACCACGCGCTACTTTCAAGCATCTTTCGCTTATTCGCATTTACATGTTATACATACAATTACACACTCGTTTGAAATTATGTGTATGCACATATGTATGTATGCGTGCCTAGCACTGATCGGCACGGCGGCGTCGCAGCGTCGCAACGACGCAGCGTCTGCGAGCAGCGCTGACGTCACACAGGCGGCGAAATTGCAGCTAAATTACGTAAACTTTCTAACCTAACAACTTTTTTGTTAATTGACGGATTTTAACGGCGCTTGGAATATAGTTTGATATGATATTCCTCTCTTCGAATAATTAATTATAAACACTGTACTATTTGACTAAATGCCCTAAATCCTGCAAATTTTGAGCTTGAAATTTTGAAAGTTTTTTAGCTTTTATGAGAAAAGGCTGCATTAAGGCTGTCTCTAGCAACTCTAGCAAGCAGAAATGGTGTTCCTAAGTGCCATAGTTACTGAGTTATTTGCCTAAAACTACATTTTTTTTCGAGGTGTGTCTGGTTTTTTGCTTATTGCGGGGGCGGTGAGGGGCGTGGCAAAAATTTGAAATAAACTTAACCTGCGTAAGATAATAACGGACTTTCATTATAAATTTGGTGGCTCTAGCTTTTGTAGTTTAAAAGATCCAGGTGTTCATACGGACGGACGGACGGACAGACGGACAGACGGACATGGCTATATCGACTCGGCTGTTGATGCTGATCAAGAATATATATACTTTATGGGGTCGGCCACGCCTCCTTCTGCCTGTTACGCACGTTTCGCTTCTGACAAACCTAATAGACCCCTCTACTCTTTTTTAGAGTACGGGGTCTAAAAACAAATGCCTTAAAAACGGTATTGAAGTTTAAAATTTTTTTTATTTTTAGTGGCAAAACACGGCGTAGCAGCTCAAAAAATGCCATTAAATTTATGCTGGCGTTAGAAACCCTCTACTCTTTTTTAGAGTACGGGGTCTAAAAACAAATGCCTTAAAAACGGTATTGAAGTTTAAAATTTTTTTTATTTTTAGTGGCAAAACACGGCGTAGCAGCTCAAAAAATGCCATTAAATTTATGCTGGCGTTAGAAACTTCCGTACCAAAATTGGTGTTCCTAAGTGCCATAGTTTCTGAGATATTCTCCGACAGTATTGTCTGACTGAATATGTGATCGATTGAGATCGAGCTCGAACTTGTGTCTTTTATCACCTCTATAATCTGTTTGTTCATACGGACGGACAGACAGAGAGACGGACATGGCTATATCGACTCGGCTTGTGATGCTGATCAAGAATATATATACTTTTTGGGGTCTCCCTTGCCTCCTTCTGTCTGTGACATACTTTTGCACAAACCCAATATACTCTTGCAGGGAGTTTAAAAAAGGGTTCAATTCGGATATATCCTAAGCTCTCCGAAAAAATAATTACATCGACTTTGCAACACCTCTGCAAGTCAATAATCTCCCCAGTAATCTCTAGTCGGTCAACTTCGACCAATCTATTGGAATTTACCTCTTTAATAAATAAGGCATTCCTTAATAGAATACAAACTGATGTGATACATACTGACTTCAGTAAAGCGTTTGACACTGTAAATCATAACCTCCTTTTACGTTAACTTAACAATTTAAGTTTTCTACCTTACTTATAGTTGGTATCTGCTCTCCATCCCTTGTAGAACCCCTCAATTTTAATATTCCAACCAGAGCAACCAGGTAGTACATCCCTTTAATTCTTCCTATATGCACTACTACATGACAACGCTTGCAAAGTCGTTTTCGGATATTATGCGCTCATTATAATGAATACTATAAAATAATTGATACATCTCTCTCGTTCTTTTTAGACTCCGTACTCTAAAAAAGAGTAGAGGGGTCTATTAGATTTGTCAGAAGCGAAATGTGCGTAACAGGCAGAAGGAGGCGTGGAAGATCCCATAAAGTATATATATTCTTGATCAGCATCGAATGACGAATCGATAGAGCCATGTCCGTTTGTCCGTATGAACACCTGGATCTTTAAAACTACAAAAGCTAGAGCCACCAAATTTAGAATGAAAGTCCGTTATTATGTCAGGCAGATAAAGTTTATTTTAAATTGTTGCCCCCTTACCGCCCCGCAATGAGCAAAAGACCAGAAAAACCTCGAAAAAATTTATGTTTTAGGCGAATATCTCAGTAACTATGACACTTAGGAAAACCTTTACCGGTATGCAGGTTCCAAAAGACAGCCTTAACGCAATGTCATTTTGAGCTGCCACGCCCATTTTACTCATAAGAGCTAAAAACTTTTAAACTTCAAGGCAGGTTTTAAGGCATTTATTCAAATAGTACAGTGTTTGCAATTAAACATTTGTTTAGAGGAATATCAAATAAAACTATCCTGAACTCGGCATTAAAATCCGTCCATTAACAAGAAAGTTATAACGTTACAAAGCTGATGTGATTTAGCTGCAATTTCCCTGCCTGTGTGACGTCACCGCTGTTCGCAGACGCTGTAGCCTTTCTTACTTTTTTCCATCTTAAAGCTTCACTTTTTAGCCAACTCCGTTAAATCTCGGATCCCAGGGGCAGTATGCTTGAAATCTCTGCCATTCATGCGCCCCTTTAACTCAGAGATCTTTCGTGATAGTTTTGGAATACATTGATCGGGTTGGGTTTTTCTGGATTTTTCCCATCCTCGCAACAAATGTTGGATCAATTTCTTTTCTTTTTATTCCCAGAAACTATTAATTAATTAATCAATTTAATTAACTATTTTTATACCCCTTACTCGTAGAGTAAAAGCACTAACCATACAACACATAGATGCGTCAAACGCAAGATTTTTTGAAAGCAAACGCTAGCTTGCTAATGGACCCCCACAGAACTTCGGCAAAAAGCCGAACGCCTAGCGCCCCGGAGAGTCGATCGCGTCTCAGCAAATTCAAAGCAGACGAAAATAAATTTAGTCTGATTCAGTCAGCGAAACGATGAGCACGGCTGTGTCGATTTTGCTCTCGTTTCGTATTTATATGTTTGTCTCTTTCTAGCATGCCAGATACACATATTTGCGAAGTCAGCACACTTCCGCAATCAGCTAGTTGCAAAAATGTATGTTTTCCACAAAATAGCGATCGATCTTGGGAGTCATAAGTCTTTTTTAGCGATATGTATGGCTTTAAACGGGTCGAGAGTAATTGTTTCCATGGCGCTAAAATTTGTTGAAAATAGTTTTTATTGATAATAGCTATTATGAAAATATTGAAAATCTAGAGTATAATAATTTTTTTCTTGTTAAATAAGCAACTTTAAATGCACAATTCCCAACGGGCAAGACCGCGATTCAAAATCATGTAAGTCCGCTCTGCGACCATGATCCTCTAATCAGCAGCGCCACGGGAACACTAACTCGCGCCGGCATCGAATTTGCTGAGAGGCGATCGGCTCTCTGGGGCTCTATTACGTATTTGCTTTGAGTTTGAACTCACGCACTCCGCTCGCCAGTCAAGCACCTAGTCGCCTGCGCCACGAGAACGTTTGCTAGCGGCCGGCTTAAAACCATACATATGCCTAAATATGATTTATGGCACCCAAGCTCGATCGCTATTTTTTAGATTTTTGAAGCGAGCTGGTTGCTTCGCAAAATGTGTGTATCTGGCATGCCAGAAAGAGACAAACATATACATACGAAACGAGAGCAAAATCGACACAGCCGTGCTCGTCGTTTCGCTGACTGAATCAGACTAAATTTATTTTCGTCTGCTTTGAATTTGCTGAGACGCGATCGACTCTCCGGGGCGCTAGGCGTTCGGCTTTTTGCCGAAGTTCTGTGGGGGTCCATTAGCAAGCTAGCGTTTGCTTTCAAAAAATCTTGCGTTTGACGCATCTATGTGTTGTATGGTTAGTGGTAAAAGGGTATATTATAATCTTTTGAATATATGTAACATAGAAAAGTAGGCGTGGCAGACCCCATTAAGTATATATATTATTGATCAGCATCAATAGCCGAGTCGATATAGTTATGTCCGTCTGCCCGTCCTAACGTCTGTCCGTCTGTATGAACAAAAGGATCTCAGAGACTATAAAAGCTAGAAAGATGAAAGGGGTCGCAAATAAAAGGTACAATACCCAAGCAGGACAAGTTTGTTTTTGTTTTTTGACACTCCCACTTTGAGGCGTTCTATCCTCATATATAGGTAAATGTACAGGTAAAACAAGAATGTTTTAGTATAGACAACTTTTTGTTAGGTATGCTATCTGAACCAAATTTACACAAAAAGTACACGTCTAGGAAGTATATATACTGACCAAGTTTAATACAAATCGGACTACTATATCGGAACAATCGGTCGAAAATATGCTTAGAACATGAATTTGTATGAAAAACTTTTTCGATGCTAAGCTATATTTATTGTATAGCTAACATAGGAACGATAGGTCAAAAATATGCTCTAAACATAAGTTTGTATGAAAATGATTTGTTTGCCAAGCTATCTTATCTATCACCATTGCCAACAACATATTGAAACTGAGTAACGGGTATCCTAAAGTCGCAAGCCTACTATAGTATTTTTTCTTGTTTCTCCTTATATTATTATTTACATTGTGTTTTTTTGGAACGCATTTGCAAAAAGAGGCGGTTGTAGAAGATGAGAAGAGGAACACTATTTGTGAAAAGATGTGGTTCACTTAGGTAATGCCGTTCTCGCAAGTGTACATTATTTCAAAAAACTTTTTAAATGTCTAATTTATTTAGTTATATAGTTTCAACCATCATGTCATTGAAAAAACGAGAGAAATGCTTCATAAAGTATATATATTCTTGATCAGGATCACAAGCCGAGTCGATATAGCCATGTCCGTCTGTGCGCCTGTCTGTCCGTCCGTATGAACCAACAGATTTCAGAGATGGTAAGAGCTACAAGTTCGAGCTTGGTGTCAATCGATCACGTATTTAGTCAGTCAATACAAGAATCTTTTTTTTTCGATGCCACGCTTCATTCCCCCACAATGAGCAAAAAACTGGACACACCTCAAAATAAATATCTGTGTTTTCGGCAAACATCTCAGTAACCATGGCACCTAAGATCACCAATTGTGGTATGGAGTGTTCCTAGCGACAGCGTTAATACATTGGCATTTAAAATTTTGGACTGTCACGCCCCTTTTCCCACAATACATAGAAATAATTCTCAACTTCCGTTCCGTTTTTAGGCATTTGTTTTTATAGTACAGCATTGTAATTGTATAATTCGAGTGGCGGCTAACAATATAAAACTATCCTGAAAGGATAAAATCGGACTATAAACAAGAAAACTAGAAGCATTACAATATCGATAATTAAACGCAATATCACGTATGAGTGCAAGCGAGACAAAAACATACAAGCACATGTTCGAACGTTTTCGCTGTCTGTGTGGCGGCAGTGCTGCCGCAGACGCTGGCCGTGCCGAATACACAAATACATGCATATATGCATTATTCTGTGTAATCTGATGTAAGTTGGATTATGCTAAGATTGTTTTTGTTTCAACGTGTTTTAATGCAAGTACTACATATTGTAATATCTCGATACCGATTTTAATAATTTAATCGGGAAAAAAAAGTGCAGGGAGTATTATACGGTCGGGCGTGCTCGACTGTACTTTTCTATCTTGTTATTGTTTTACTATTGTAGAAGCAACAGGTTGAGTTGTGTATTTTTGCGTCAATGCACACTGGGCGATGGAGAATAAATGTAAAATTTTATCCGTCCAAATCTTATGCTTAAAATATTAAAATTGTTTAGCACTCACCCACTATGTTTAAAAAGACAGAATGACCGATTGGCGGTGTTGTTGAGACCTGGCATTCGTATGTTCCTGAATCCTTACGTTGAGCATACCGTATCCGAAGTGTCCAATCTTCAGCATGTGGTGAGTGCATTGCTTCAAATCGCTGATCCGAAGTGTATGTATATCGTCCAACAGTAAGAAGATGAATATCCCGATGGCGCACCCAGGAGACCTGATTAAAAATTTACTATTATTTGTCAAACATATAAAGATTTTTAATCGGTCTTTTCTAAGTTTTTTTGTCCTTGATATTTGTACTTGTCTTCAATAAACATTCAATTAAATGATCTAAACTTAAATATTGCTTTATGTCATTTAAACCAGGTGTGGCATCAAGGATTACTGTCCAAAATCAAGGATTTGGTCAACCCGCAAATACACACCTTGCTATCAAGCTTTCTGAAAGAGAAATAATTTAATGTCATAGGAGACGGTGTTTCATTAAAATTTTCTAATCATATGCCCAAGAAAGTGAACGTTGCTAGTGCCAATGGTCAATTGATGGTTGCTACTTCCGTAGATGATACTGCCATTTTGACAAGAAACAAGTGTGCTCATGAACCAACGATCATCCTCCTAGAATATTTATGTCTATTTGAATCTTGACCACCTAATTGGAACATTGCAGTCAACACTAAAAATGTGTTACAGGTATACACACGCTCCGAAAGGATTCCTGTCCTGGCCTTTCTTAAGCGGTGAACTTCTCCCCCAAAACAATAAACACAAATATATTGGTGTTACTTTAGATAGAAGATTAACATTTGGATGTTATGTAACTACTTTGGTCAATGCAGAAAGCTCGCCGAATGTTCTGATTGTTGAATCCAAGAATCAAAATGCCTGTGCAGTGCAGCGCTTATATACAAGTGCATACTGGCTTCCATTTATAAGTATTCCATGCAAGATTACGCCATTGGAGCCAAAAATCATTTAAACATAACTCGCGCACTTTAAGCCAAAATTTTTAGAAGACTGGTGGGTGCTTAATGGTACATATGTATGTACGAAACCATGCCATTGACAAGGATTTTAAAATATAATCAATAGGAGATGTCATTAACACATTACTTAAACAAGCTTTTTTTATACCTGTTACTCGTAGAGTAAAAGGATATATTTTAATCGTTGAAATGTACGTAATAGGGTGAAGGAGGCGTGGCACACCCCATAAAATATATATATTCTTGATCAGCATCAATAGCCGAGTCGATATAGCAATGTCCGTCTGCCCGTCCGAAAAAATAAAACTTTTTTGTTAACTATGCTATCTGAACCAAATTTACACGCGTAGTACATGTCTAGGAAGTAGATGTACAGTTTGATACAAATCGGACAACTATATCGTATAGTCCCCATAGGAACGATCGTATGAAAAACTTTTTCGATGTCCAAGCTATATTTATCAAACTCACACAGAATACATTTGCGATCAATATACAATACTGACCAAGTTTGATCCAAATACGACTACTATATCGTATAGCGCCCATAGGAACGATCGGTCGAAAATATGCTCTAAACATGAATTTGTATGAAAATATTCTGTTTGTTAAGCTATCTTATCTATCACCATTGCTAATAACATATTGATGCTGGTCATGAATGGGTTCGGTCATGCACCCTCTCCCATAGTATATCCATTCCAATGTTAATAGTGTACCCATAGACTCCACTCCCACTCCAGCAGGGACTTTCAATCGCGTTCGGTGGTCGGTTTAAGGCTTTTGTTTGTGTTGGCTTGGCAAAACTTGTTGCTAGTGCCTCCCTGGAGCTGTTCGCCTTAGTGGAAGTTTTTAAATCGGACTAGAAATAAGAAAACTAGAAGCGTTACAAATTTTGATAATTAAACGCAATATCAATAAGTGCAAGCGAGACAGAAACATACAAGCACATGTTCGAAAGATTTCGCTGCCTGCCTGTGTGGCGGCAGAGCTGCCCGCGCCGAATACACACATGACTAAATATGTGATCGATTGAGACCAAGTTCGAGCTAGTAGCTCTTACCATCTCTGAAATCATCTTTAATCATCTTGTAGAAGCATATGACATGGAAGAACCCTGTAAGACAATAATAGTAATGGGGTAGGATGTAGTAAAGAGGGAAGGTCATTTATAAAGAGATTTAAAACAAGAAAGAATACTATAGTCGCCCCGCGACTTTAGGATACCCGTTTCTCAGTTTCAATATGTTGTTAGCAATGGTGATAGATAAGATAGCTTGGCAAACAAAACATTTTCATACAAACTCATATTTAGAGCATATTTTCGACCGATCGTTCCTATGTGAGCTATACGATATAGTAGGCCGATCTTGGTCAAACTTGATCAGTATGTATATATTGATGGCAAATGTATTCTGTGTGAGTTTGATAAATATAGCTTGGTCATCAAAAAAGTTGTTCATACAAATTAATGTTTAGAGAGTATTTTCGACCGATCGTTCCTATGGGGGCTATACAATATAGTAGTCCGATTTGGATCAAACTTGCTCAGTATATCTACTTCGTAGATAGCTTCAGATCAGATAGTTCAGATAGCTTAGCTTACAGTACTATACTAAAACATTCTAGTTTTACCTGTACATTTACCTTTATACGAAGATAGAACGTCCTAAAGTGATCAAGAATATATATACTTTATGGGGTCTGCCACGCCTCCTTATCCCTGTTACTTACATTCCAACGATTACAACGTACCCTTTTACTCAATGAGTAACGGGTATAATTATGATAATGAACAAAATCTGATTCAAGGATCTAATCTAATCATTAATCTTTTGGCTCTATTTGTAGGATGCATTGATTTCCACAAACGATTGGAAGGTCTGTGTGGTTGACATCATGATAAAATATATTTAGGAATGCTGTATTTTCTAAGAAGATACATTATAATAGGTTACAGGAGGTCGACAAACTTTGAACAAACTCGAGTTGGGCTGAGGAGTTAACTGACTTGATGAGGTGTTGCAAGATCGATGAATTTATTTTTCGATGGGCCTGCAGATTGCGGATATCTTTTCAATTCTCCTGTTTTTAGACATATCTGACTGGTGCAATACTTTATAAAGATTGGTAATATAAATTGCTCTCCATTTGATAGGAAAGACAACACGTTATGGAGATGTAAAAGGGATTTAAATATTAAAGCGTGCAATTTAGATTAGGATCAGAAGAGAATGAATATTTTAAGTGTTAATCGACAAGATCAAACAATATCGGTTATAAAAGAAATAAACACAAAATTAAAAGATTGGAGTTTATAAGGGTACGAAAGGCTAGTCAGTGAAGTTTGTGGATTGGACAAATTTTGCATAACGATCGGAAGATTTATAATAAAAAGGGGATAGTTAAGTTGAAGAGCTGAGATTAACAATGATAAGTAAGCAAAAAGGATCAAGTTATTTTAAAGGTATTAAGAGCTAATTATTACGGATGTAAGACCGGACAATAACAGTTGACCATGACTGACATACTATTAGTTAAAACTTATCTTACATTACTGCGATAAAATTGTAATTGAATATTAGTATTCCAGCTAAGTTCCCTAAGGGCAAATAAAAGAAATTGTTTTTGTACAGCTTCTATTCTTTCAAGATGTATCGTTTATTGGGGAGATCATACACACGATTCATATTTAAGAATAGGGCGTACAAGTGATGATTAAAGAGTTTTTGTTAAGTAAGGATCATCAAATTCCTTTGATCACCGCTTTATGAAACCCATGACACCAATAGCTCTATTAACAGTAGAAGAGATGTGATTATCACACTTTAGTTTTGGACCAATAAGGATACCCAAAACTTTGATGAACAAAGAAAACAGTAATTGTCCCAAATGGTTTCCTTAAGAAACCGCAAAGGTAATTCGGGCAGGCTTAGGTAGAGTGCAATTTAAATTATTTTTTTTAAGTTCCAGAACATTATTAGTTAACAATCCAAAGAATTAATTTATAAGGGAATCCAAACAAGTAAGGTGTAGGTAGTAAGAAAGAATGATTAACAGTATCAAAAAACTTGCTAAAATCAGTATAAATGACATCTGTTTTTTTTAGACCCCGTACTCTAAAAAAGTGTAGAGGGGTCTATTAGGTTTGTCAGAAGCGAAATGTGCGTAACAGGCAGAAGGAGGCGAGGCCGACCCCATAAAGTATATATATTCTTGATCAGCATCAACAGCCGAGTCGATATAGCAATGTCCGTCTGTCAGTCCGTCCGTATGAACACCTGCATCTTTTAAACTACAAAAGCTAGAGACACCAAATTTATAATGAAAGTCCGTTATTAAGTCAGGCAGGTTAAGTTTATTTCATATTTTTGCCATGCCCCTTACCGCTCCCGCAATGAGCAAAAAACCAGACACACCTCGAAAAAAAATGTAGTTTTAGGCCAATAACTCAGTAACAATGACACTTAGGAACCATTTCTGGTAAGCAGGTTGCTAGATACAGCCTTAATGCAATGCCATTCAAAATTTTGGCCTGCCACGCCCCCTTTTCTCATATAAGCTAAAAAACTTTCAAAATTTCAAGCTCAAAATTTTCAGGATTTAGGGTATTTTGTCAAATAGTACAGTGTTTATAATTAATTATTCGAAGGGAGGAATATCATATCAAACTATATTCCAAGCCGCGTTAAAATCCGTCAATTAACAAAAAAGTTATTAGGTTAGAAAGATTATGTAATTTAGCTGCAATTTCGCCGCCTGTGTGACGTCAGCGCTGCTCGCAGACGCTGCGCCGCTGCTCGCAGACGCTGCGTCGCTGCGACGCCGCCGTGCCGACCAGTGATAGGCACGCATACATACATATGTGCATACACATCATTTCAAACGAGTGTGTACTTGTATGTATAACATGTAAATGCGAATAAGCGAAAGATGCTTGAAAGTAGCGCGTGGTGCGAATGGTAGAGTTGCGGCGCGATGTGAAATTGTTGCCTGAGGGTCGTAGGTTCGAATGATGGCAATGAGAATTGCTAATTTAATTTTTTTTAAATATCAATTCAAAATATACATATAAATTTTAATTTTTAAATTTTTTAAATTAAAATTTTTATTCAAATTAAATACAAATGCGCATTATAGGAGTACGGGGTCTTTTACAGTCGGCTCGATCGACTGTAGCTTTTCTTACTTGTTTTTTTTTTTACTTTTTATTTTATTTTGAAACTCCTGTATAATATGGAAAGTAAGTTCTAATAAGTTAGTGGTAGTATATCTATATTTCATAAACCCATGCTGGCAAGTCGAAACAATAGATCTACACTGATGTTGCATTTGAGGAGTTAATAATTTCTCAAAAGTTTTAGGAATAAGAGATACCCCAACAGTAACAAGTGCTGGACTTATTAACCTTTTATGAAGGTTAATAATAAAAGATGCTTTCAAAGTATCAGGAAAGCAGCACGACTCAACAGACAAATTAAAAAAGCTATAAAAAGGTTGTTAGTTGACACATCAGCCACTGCGTAACAGTAGACCACCGGCCGGGAGTATGTTAAGTGACCACACCGGCCGGGAGCATGTTAAGCGGCCACACCGGCCTCTTTGTAACGAGAGACACGCAGACCGCTGAAGGAAACCCAAACAGAGATCAATACCATCTGCTTGCACCCGTCGTGACCCTATTGTCTATTTGTAGATTTACCCATGCGCAGACATCATATTGCCATCTGGTGTAAACTTATGTAGGCGCGCTTGTATCCTTAAGTAAATCCCTACCATATGTTTTTTAGCTCTGAGGTACTCACTCTATGAAACTATTGATATTTAGACTGTAAGCGAAACTGTTTATAAGCCTATACATTGCTCCAATAAAATCAGTAACACGGAGTTTAATTAAGGTCAAATCTAAATCCCCCACCAGAGATAAGATTCAGAAGAGACACGGACAAATTGACAATTACGAATTTTAGTTAGACAAAATTTAGATCTGACAAATTGTACATCAGCCATCACTCAACAACTCAACAGAAACAGTCTACTAGATTAATATAGTAATTTCATTGATCTTTTTAATTGTAATTAGGGCTAATCCTTGAGAAACGTGTTACGCTGGGTAACAACTTAAGATTACAAATTACGACTAGATTTTTTAATTACCACATTTTGGATTCTAAATATTTTGGTTAAATTGTTTAACCTCATCCTCAATCGGTTACATTAGATTAACCAGGACAACGCTCGACCATTAAACTAGATCAAAATTTCGAGGAAATTAAACAAGAGTTTATTAGTGTGTATCGACCACTTCAAGGGTGTGAGTAGAGGCATATCCAGCTACACGCAAATCAAATATCCTCCAACGGGTCTATACACTAAGACAACGATCTTGTAACATCATGACGATCAAGCCAAAATTGGCGAGCAGATACAGGCGTTCATTAGAAACTAAAAAAAGGATTCGACTGACCGAAAACAAAGGACTTCCTATTACACTGATTGAAATTATCAGTTATCTAATTTGTGGAAGATTTTTATGGACGGTAATGCCCAAGTTGAAAGCTTAATTGGAGATACACCAGTAAAGCATCAATATTTTGAAGCCAATTACTACTTTAACATAAAAGAAGTAGTTGAAAAATGCATGAGAGAATTCAACCAAAATTCAAATAATACAAACCGCATTGAGCCTCTCATACAGCAACAATACAGAATAATGACTCAGATCTCGCACACTTCTCATAAGTCATTTATAGAGAACTTATGGAATCAGTTTACTTCCATTTCTTATGAGATTTATTGGAGTTTGAGAATCTTATAGATTTACATCAGCAGAAACGGCTGTCTTAAGAGTTCAAGAAACAAACAGAGACAACGAGCACATAGACACAGTGCAACCAATCTTCAGCGTTGCAATTACCGAAAGTCGCTATACCCAAATTTGATGGCGATTATTTAAAATGGCCACAATTCCATGATTTATTTTTAAAAACTATTTATGAAACTTCATTACCCACAATTTAAAAGATGTGGTATTTGAAAGCAAATCTTTATGGAGAAGCTGAAAGATTAATTCGCAATTTTTCCTTGACAGAATCAAATTATGAGACTGCCAGGACAATGTTGCAAGATCCTTTTAATAACAAACGAGTACTTTGCACAGCCATTTTGCAGAAATTGTAATATCAACCTAGCAATGACGGAGAGGCAATTACAAACTTCCATGACAACATGCATGAAAGTTTGGCTGCCCTTATAATATAGGTGTCACAACGGTCACCTGGGACCCACTCCTGCTTGCTGTTTTAACAAAAAAGTTAGATCGGTTAAACTACACCCTTTATGAACAATCCCTCAAAAATACAAGAGAGCTTCAACCGATCAAGAGATTCTTAGCGTTTCTGGAGCAGTGATTTCTAGCTTTGGAAGGTATACAACTTGCGCACAAATATCAACAAACAGAAAACCCACATGTCCGTTCTGCCAGCAAGGTGACCATAAGTTATATGCCTGTGAAAAGTTCAAATCTGCATGAATTGTTTCGCCAATGACCACTGGGATAAGTTCTGTAAAAGAAGTTGTTGCCTCGAAAGAGATAAAAAAAACATCACACACTATTGCATTTGGAAAATAACTTAAACAAGGCAGAAAAACACGCGACTACGTGTTGTTGGCAACAGCTCGTGTTGTTATATAAGAAAACAATGGACAACTGGGTGATTGGGTAACTCGATTCCGGGTCGCAAGTCAACCTTATTTCTGAAAGGGTGATTGAGTGACTATCATCGATGCGCATAGAAGGAATTGGAGGCTAACCCAAAACCAGTCAATCAAGGCACCATCTTATAGTTCATCCACCTGCGCCGATGCACTACTGGACAATGCCATCGAGAGACTGTGGCAATTAATTGAAGTCAAGCTTTGTAAGCCAGTGCAATCTCTGGAGCAGGAGAGATGTGAGAAGCATTTTCTTCAAAACGTTCAAACTGCAGAAGACAAGTGATTCATCGTAAGATTACCAGCGCAATCCCAGGAGCAGGAGAGATGTGAAAAGCATTTTCTTCAAAACGTTCAAACTGCAGAAGACACGACGTGTTCTAGCTCTGGAAAGAAGATTAGAACTCAAGCCAAAAACACAAAAGGGCTACAGAGAATTCATGGCTGAAGACGAATCTTTGGGCCACATAAAAGACGCAGGGAAACGTCTTGTTCCTAAGTCACACTACTTCATTCCGCACCATTATATATTGAGGCCAGACAATACAACTACCAAACTACGAGTAGTATTCGATGCATCAGCAAAAGCATCGACGGGAAAATCATTGAACAGCATACTGCACGCTGGCCCAACAGTACAAAGCGACTTATTAGCCATTTTGCTACGATTTCGTACTCATAAATACGTATTTACCACAGACATTCCAAGGATCAATTCCACCAGATGATTGTTTGGAGGCATCATCAAAACTAACCGTTATAATATTATTATGTTATTTCTATATTATTTACGTACGGTACAATCTCAGAACCGTACATGGCCGTAAATAGCGGAAACCTTGGAAAGGGACTTCTACGTAGATAACCGTTTGACTGGTGCTGATTCCTTGCCAGACGTCATGCAAATGCAACAGGAGCTCAACACACTACTCAAATCAGCAGGCTGCAAACTTCGGAAGTTGTGTGCTAACAACACCAGAATAATGGAAGCAATTCCCCGGAAAGATATCATATCAAGCTATGATTTGATAGATGCGGTGGGGAATTGTAGTATAAAAACCCTAGGAATCGTCTGGATGCCCAAGAAGGACCAAGGTGCGAAAAGACACCAGAAATAATAACAAGGAACGTAACGAAATGCCTTGTAGCTTCAGAAAGTGTGCAGGTCTTCGATCCGCTAGGATTATTCGCTCCCATAGCCGTGAGATCGAAGATATTTATGCAAGGACTATGGATGGAAGCGATAGGATGGGAATGGGATACAAGGAGAATCTTAAACTCCTCAATAAATAAAGATCCGCAGAACCGTATATAATGGCCAGGTTCCTTTATCAAAGGAAGTCCATACGTTTGTGGATGGTAGGCTTATGGAGCAGCCGTGTATGTGCGAGCAGTACACAGAAATAAACGTATGACTGTCCAACTAATGTGTGCCAAATCAAGAATCGCTCAAATTAAGCTTTCTACAATTCTACGATTGGAACTATGCGCAGCTTCAGTCGGAGCTGAGCTTGCTGAAAAAGTGAAGATTGAACTCATTCTAGATGTTGCAACATCAATGTACTATTGGTGTGAATCAAATGTACTATTGTCCTGGATAAAGGCTCCGTCCTACAATTTCCACAGGTTTGTTGCGAATCGGATATCCAAAATTCACTTACCAAGTACTCAAAATGTCCTTGACGTTCTATCACGACGAATATGGGCAGCCCAATTACGGAATTATTCTCTTTGGTATTACGGTCCAATATTTTTATCCGATTTCGTTGTCCACCTTTGAATCAAATTTGGAAAGAAAGCAGAAATTGACTGTTGCAAGTACATCCATTGCCATATGACAGGACTTGTACAACATGAAGCACAGCAACTCATTCAGCATGCTTTAACGTATCATTGCATAAATATGTAAATATGCGTAGTTTCTGCCATGTAAAAAACCAAAGAGGCGCGCATGTTTATTCTGCGAAATGTACAACAAAACGCAATTTCAGAATATTATGACATGGTCAAGGAAGAAACTGTCACCAAGGCCAGCCCATTCGTGAGTCTACACCCCATCATGAAGGATTCACTCATTGTATTTGGAGGTCGCTTGGAGAATTTTTGACTTCATGAGGCAGCAAAGCACCAAAGTTTCCAACCCTCCAGTTTTCAACAAATGATGGGAGTCCTACCCTCAGCCAGAGTAACTTCATCAAAACCATTCTCACACAGCGGAGTAGATTATTGCGGACCTTTCTAGATCCACCATAAGGTCAGAGGAAAGAAACTTGAGGAAGGATCGACACCATATATTGTGACAACGTAACAAACTTCGTGGGAGGTTTCAATCAGTTGAAGGAACTCAATGAAGCAATCTTATCCAGAAAGGCTAAGGATGAGATCACTGAGAGCTGCAACAAATTGAAAATCAATTTCAGTTTTATTTCACCACGTCCTCCTCAATTCGAAGGCTTATGGGAAGCAGCAGTCAAATCAGCAAAAAAGCGTTTTAAAGAGAAATGTGGAAACAGCATCACTCACGTTCGAAGAATTGAACACAGTGATCGCGGAAGTGGATGCCATATTGAACTCGAGGCCACTAACACCACTTTCATCGGATCTCAATGATCTAAAGGCAATCACAGCAGGAAACATTCTAATCGGAGAGCCTTTAGTAAGCCAAGTACACTGTGAACCAACTAATGCCACAATTCGTCAACAATGGGAATATTCGTCAAAATTCCGACACAATTTTTGGACACGATGGTTCTCAGAATATCTAAGTGGCGACACAAATGGAATTTATATCTGCCAAATTTCAAGGAAAGAACACTGGTACTAATCAAGGAAGATAGCGTTCCAAGTATGCAATGGCCCATGGGTAAAATCATTAAGGTATACTATGGACCAGACAACCTATTGAGATGCGCAGACGTTAAAACTCAAAGAGGTATCATACAAAGAGAAATACTCAGACTGTGGCCACTGCTACCAGAAGACGAGATGACAGCGGAGTTACCTCAAAAATGGGCATCACAACCAGAAGAACCACTCCCACCAAGGAAACTGTCTCCAAAAGGAACAAGACAACCAGACTACCATCACTTGTCACAACAGTAATATTAATGCTGATGTTACTATCGCTATCAGTTGCGAAATCGGAAAATATTACGCAATTTGCTTCCAAAGCTGGGATATACTTCGAAAGGATAGGAACGAGTCGCTTCAGTTTATCCGAATGGGAAATTATTGCATACTATGATCTGGCACCATAGTGGGAAGCCATGAAAAGGTTCTCAGTAACAAAAGAAAGAGTGGGTGAACTGTGCTCAAAATTACAAACCAGTTCGGCCAGTGAAACAATGTATCAGCACTTCAAATACATCAAAGAGGAACTCAAGATGGAAAACGGATTGCTTAAGCCGACCAGAAATCGACGATAGCCATTGGACATCATTGAAAATATCGCTAGCAGCCTATTTGGAGTCCTTGATTCAAGTTACGCAATGAAAATGGCTCAAATAATCGAGAAGGTAAAGGCGAGCGAGAATTACATGTTGACATTACTGAAATATCAAACATCAGTAATAGATGCAACTGTAAACAATTTTAAACGAAACCAAGGAACTATCTCAAAACGATTGGATTTGTTTGGGACACAAATACTCAACATGGCCAACGAAACTAGCCGTCATTTGCTCTACCAATGGTACATCACTCTCACAACGCAACTTACTGTGATTGGCAGAAATCTACGGCGAATACAGACAGAAACTGTCAGTGTATTAACAGAAATCCGCCATAACAGCATAAGCCCATTGTTAATAATTCCACGGCAGCTCTAAGAGCAACTGGAGTTTATGCTGGTAAGGAGCGAGGCCTATCTAAAACCTCTGTTGGTGTATGGGTACAACACCCGGTTGTATAACGCAACTCCACTGCAAGCCGAACACTCTTCCCGCATTTGGGTACAACCACAGCCCCCACTATACTCCCACAAAGGGGGCCAACCTCATTGGGCTGGCCTTGGCCACCAGCCCATCCCGTAGTACCAAATTGAAAGCTTTGGATCGGCTTATCGCAATCAAAGACTGCTTCCCATACTGGTTTCCGACAACCGGGCACTGGGTGGGCGCCGTCAACTTCTCCGAGGAGTTGTCTGCCAGATAAGGTGCTCTGGTAAGACCTCGTGATTTGGCAAAAGTACCGCATCACAGAGTGCTCTGGTAAGACTTCGTCGCATGGTCCAGGTTCCAGTACCACTTCCAGTTTTGGCCATCACTGACCCGCCACTGGTGGATCCTGGGTGTTCTCCGTGGGGGTGCTCCCTTGCTGCCATCAAGCAAATGCCTCTCTCGCAAACAACTCCAGAATGCGGAGCTGTTCCGGTGTGTCCAGTACCCGGGAAAAATCCCCACCGGCGTCCTTTCTTCTCACACCAAGTCCGTCGAGGTCTAGCAAATCTGCATAGAGGGGGCAAGCAACGAGCACGTGCTCACACTCAGCGCCACATTGGCATGCGGGCGTTGTGCTCAGAGTTCTCCGATGCATAAATGCGTTCAGTGATCCATGGCCCTTCAGCGGAATTCCAGCGTGGAGACTAAACTCAAAGTCCAGCCGGCTGAAGACGAAGCGGGATAAAGCGATGAGTCGATCGTCATCCCACCTGCGTTGCCAGTCGCAGCACATGCGCTCGTCCAGCATCGCCATCATTTGCATCCGATCTCCATCTCTTTGGCAGGAGATGAGGCGCCTCCTGGCCCCCGATTCTCTCCCAACAGCGAAAGACCAAAACGAGGCACCAAATAGTGCATAGGGCACCATGAGTCCGGCATAAATGGTGCATTTCGCTCAAGGACTGAGACCCCTGTCAACTCGCAGCACCCGACTCATTGCTCCGACGACTCCAGCCAGCTTTCCCCGCAAAGCGGTTGAAAATTCAACCTCTCGCCGACTGTGATGCCAAGGTACCGGTACTGAGCGACGTACGGCAGACTTGCTACTGCAAATCGTACCAGGGGTCGCCTGGTAGCGGCCAATCTCCCCTTCAGCATCATCATTACCGTTTTGATGGTTGAGATCGAGACTCCGACCTCGGCTCCCCAAGTTCCCACAATGGACAACAGCTTCTTTCCTCGTCTCTCCAGTTGGGCTCTCTACCTTCCCTCGACGAGATCCAGCACATCGTCGGCGTATGCGCTGAAGACACACAAGGGCTTCAAGCGTTGGAGCAGCACATCCATCATGGTGTTCCAAATGAACGGCCTACTGATGAATCCTTGCGGACAGCCTGGAGTTAACTCTTTGTCAACCTCTCCAAATCTGCTGGTCATCTTCGCCCTCCTGCCACAGAAGAAGCTTCTCCATATGTTGGCTTCCTGGCATCCCAGGGCCATTAAGCGGCACATCGCGGCGCTCCACTCAATGTTGTCGAAGGCTTCTTTGAAGTCAACGAACAGACCTAGAACGTAATTCGCCTGGCTGGCGGATACGCTGGTCTGAACATGCCTCCATGCGTCCTCCACGCAGTGTCCAGGTCAAAAGCCGAATTGGCATCTATTTCCGTCCGGAAACACCTCCTTCATACGACTCACCATGATTCCCTCCGGCACCTTGCAAAACACTGGCAGCAGGCAGATACCCCGATAGGATGCCGTATTGCTCCTATCCTTGTCGGGGCCCTTGAGGCACGTCCACTCAACCGGGAAATATCACTCTGCCACACAACGGGAAAGCAACGTTGTGATGTGCTCGGGGATGGCACGCCATACTGCCTTGCAGATACAGCTGGTTATGCCATCCAGTCCGGGAGAGCGCCTGCTCTTCAACCGGGCAACGCATGCTCCACCTAGACTGCTTCGAGAGCCGCCGAAGCTTCGTTCTGAATGACAATGTCGTCACTCGGGATTGCTGGTGGTCATCATTGCTGACCAGGTCTCCGGAGGCTTCCGAAGGCTGGGAGCAGCAATGGGAGCTGCAGCGGCGGCGGCGTAGCTAGCAGCGGCTAGCTGTACCACTGGAGCGGGCGCCTGTGGTACGGGCGGTCCACCCGAGAGGCTCTTCAACATCGCGTTCTTGACCGCGAGCGACGTGGCCAGTTCCTCTAACCGCTTGATAACAGCCGAGATTTCCCTGGTTGCATCATGTGGAATGCCCAGCATGGCATTCCGGAACCCCTCTCCAGCTAAGGAAATCTCCGCCGGAACCGCGGGCGTTCCTCCGCCAGTCCGGGCACAATGGCACTGAAGGGGCGGCAGCAATGGCGGCAGCGAAGGCGGCAGCGGGGGCGGCAACAGGGGCCATTTCATGAATAGGGGCGGTCGCTGGGGCTGTGATTTTATCAGCGGCGGGGGCGGCGGCGACGGCTGGAGCAGCGACGCCTGCAACAACGGGGTCGACGGCACGCGCGGACACGTCGTTCTCATCCGCTGAGCTAGCGACTCTAACTCGCAACTTTCGCGGGGGCGAATCCACCGGCGGCGGCATGGCTACTTCATCCAGCGTCTGCACACGGGTGTCGGTCCGTCCGACACCTCCACCGCGACCACGACTCTTCCTCCCCGACGAACGGGCGGAGCTGTCATTACTACTGTTCGCGTCGCTCAACATATTGCGCCTGTGCGATAGGCAGCAACAAATGTAACACCCGTCTCCCGAGGGTATGCAATACTTTCCCGGCCCGAAAGTGTGCTACACTTTTATTATTCCGCACAAAAGTATTCCGCGCTAGAAACTTCCAAGCTGATTTCTGATTGGCGGGCCAATCAGTGACGAGCAGCCGTACTATCCACACGTACACACTCACACAAGCGAAGCAGCAAGATCGCTTATCAGCATAGCGTCGCTATTAAGCACTTTAAAAGTTGCCTTGTTGTTTTTTTTCGCGTTGTTTACTGTTGGTTAGCGAACCTAAATCGTAAACCCACAAACGAAACGGTGCGCGCACACAGAAAAAACATGTCTGCTCTCGATGACAATCAAAAGCGAACTGATAAAACGACAAAGGAAATATAGGAGAAATCAGACGACCAGCAATCAACAGTAGGAGATGTCACTACCAAAAACTCGATCGCCCCAACCAACTATGCAGCCAACTCCATCATCAGCCAAGGGTCCAGTTTTAACTTCCAAGCTCGACAAACCAACTTAATTAATTGTTAAACTGCTTTTCAGCGGCCGGGAGTATGTTAGTTGACACATCAACCACTGCGTAACAGTAAATCACCGGCCGGGAGCATGTTAAGCGGCCACACCGGCTTCTTTGTAACGAGAGACACCCAGACCGCTGAAGGAAACCCAAACAGAGATCAACACCATCTGCTTTCACCCGTCCTGACCCTTTTTTCTATTTGTAGATTTACCCATGCGCAGACATCAGATTACCAACTGGTGTTAACTGATGTAAGCGCGTTTGTATCCTTAAGTAAATCCCTACCACATGTTTTTTAGCTCTGAGATACTCACTCTATGAAACTTTTGATCCTCAGACTGTAAGCAAAACTGTATATAAACCCATACATTGCTCCAATAAAAACCATTCCTACCGTGCAATACACTCTCTGAACATTCTGATACTCATCCAAATAATTGGCTCAAAGTGTTAGGTATTTGAAAAACTCTCTGGTCTTACTCAAAGGGGGGATGGGGGAGAGAACACGAGGTAAAACTATTGACTGCGTCCAACTTCGTGGGCGCCAGTGTGATCCTTGTCCCTTCACTCTTCAAGTCGACACACTACCTCCAAGTGGTTCCTCCTGGATTATAACACTGCACCCGCTGAGTTATAAACCAAAGTGCGCGGCTGAACCCTTATCCTTAAATTAGGTTTTGGCGTAGGGCTTGATAATCACCCATGGGAAAACCAACATCAGTGAAGGATGCAAGAGTAGTCTTGGATAAGAACCCAATCAACGTTGACGACCATGGCAAACGTAACAAGTAAAAAAAGGACAGTCTAGCACGCCCGACAGTAGAATACTCTCTGCATCTTTTTCCCGATTAAATTATTAAAATCGGTATCCAGATATTGCAATGTGTTTTACTTGCATTAAAACACTGAAACAAAAACAATCTAAGCATAATCACACATACATCTGTTTGTCTGTATACGAATACACAAACGTTTGATAATATATTATGCATGTATGTGTATATTCGGCGCAGCCAGCGCCTGCGTTTGTTCTTCAATGTTTCTGTCTCGCTTGCACTCATTAGTGATATTGCGTTCAATTATCAATATTGTAACGCTTCTAGTTCTCTTCTTTATAGTCCAGTTTCAATGCGTC
Source organism: Drosophila dunni (assembly GCA_018152125.1). Classification (NCBI taxonomy): domain Eukaryota; kingdom Metazoa; phylum Arthropoda; class Insecta; order Diptera; family Drosophilidae; genus Drosophila; species Drosophila dunni. The sequence continues at coordinate 201,595 of JAECXC010003344.1, read as the reverse complement.
TTTTTAGGAAAGTTTTATATAGTTACCCTCCACTCGAATTATACAATTACAATGCTGTACTATATGAACAAATGGCTGTAGGCGGAACGAAAGTTGAGAGTTATTTTTATGTATTGTGGAAAAAGGGGCGTGGCAGTCCAAATGTATTATGCCAATGTATTAACGCTGTCGCTAGGAACCTCCATACCAGAATTGGTGATCCTAAGTGTCATGGTTACTGAGATACTCGCCGAAAACACCGATTATTTCCGAGGTGTGTCCAGTTTTTTTCTCATTGTGTGCAAATGGGCCGTGGCATCGAAAAAAGAAAATATTCTTGTATTGACTGACTAAATATGTGATCGTCTGACACCAAGCTCGAACTTGTAGCTCTTACCATCTCTGAAATCTGTTTGTTCATACGGACAGACAGACAGACGGACAGACGGACATGGCTATATCGACTCGGCTTGTGATGCTGATCAAAAATATATATACTTCATGGGGTCTGCCACGCCTCCTTCTGCCTGTTACATACTTTTTCACAAACCCAATACACTCTTGCAGAGAGTATAAAAACGACAACGATTTGAGAGTATGCTCTTGGAATGTGCGGACATTGTACAGACCCGGTGCTGCTCAATAACTAGCGGATACCCTCAATAAGTTGAAGGCTGATATCACAGCTCTTCAAGAAATGCGATGGATTGGACAGGGTTGCATGAGGAAGAAAGCCTTTGACATATACTACAGCTGTCATAATAATAGACATGAGTTTGGTTGCGGTTTCGTCGTAGGATCCAGGCTGCGGTACCGTGTCTCGCAGTTTACACCAAGAATTCTCTTGGGAGATTTTAATGCCAACCGTTGGGAAGTATAGCTTGCATGAGTCTACCTCGGTCAACGGGCTTAGGCTGATAGGATTTGCTGCTGCGCACAAGTACTGGATTTCGTCATATCGACATCCATAAGGCATCCAGGCTCTCCCCTGATCGTCTGACTAGCAATCAGATTGATCACGTTGTGATCGATGCAAGGCACGCGTCAAGCATCCTAGATGTGAGATCCTGTAGGGGTCCCAACATCGACTCCGACCACTACTTAGTTTTGGCTAAGGCTCGCGCACGGCTATGTGTTGCGAAAGTCTCACATCGAGGTATGACAAGGAAGCTTGACATCGGAAAGCTGCAGTCACAACAGCATAAGGATGACTTCTCCACTCGACTCACATGCCGACTGGCAGACCTTTCTCCAACGCCTATAAATTCTGCTGATTTGTGATCGCACATATCGAACGCCATAACCACTTCTGCTGTGGAAACACTGGGATTCCAGCGACCTCCGAAACGGTACCCATGGTATGACCAGGAGTGTCGAGAAGCGACGGCTGCAAAGGACGCCGCCTACAGAAGAACGCTGCAAGCAGGAGCCACTCGAGCGGTAGTAGACATTTATAGGTCGCAGAGACGAGATGAGAAGCGCCTTTTCAAGAGGAAGAAGCGGGAGATAGAAAGGCTTGAGTGTGAGAAGATGGAGAGTAGTAGATGCAGGAATGATGCCCGTGACTTTTACCGGAGAGTCAAATGTATGACTCAAGGGTATAAGCCTGGATCGCTTGCCTGCAGGAGTGATGACGGAAACCTCGTCACAGATGCGGAGATGGTACTGAGGTTATGGCGGGATCACTTTGAAAGTCTTTTGGCTGGAAACAGTGAAGACGAACCTGACGAAGTTGATCCACTTACTCCAATCAGAGATGATGGTGTTAATGTTCCCATCCCTAGCCATACGGAGGTCGAAGTCGCAATGCGCCGACTTAAAAACAATAAAGCCACTGGAGCTGATGGGCTATCCGCTAAATTGTTTAAGGCCGAAGGCGATGAGTTGGTAGGGTGCATGCACCAGCTCATCAGCAGCGTATGGCTATCGGAAAGCATGCCCGTTGATTGTAACCTCAGTATAATCTGCCCCATCCTGAAGAAGGGTGATGCTACACAGCGCACCAATTACCGTGGCATTAGCCTTCTTCCCGTCGCATACGAGGTTCTCACGAGCGTGATGTGTGAGTGACTTAAGCCATGTGCTGAAGCATTGATCGGACCATATCAATGCGGCTTTCGTCCTGGCAGGTCCACAGTCGACCAGATCTCCACACTACGCAAGATCTTGGAGAAAGCGCACGAGAACCAAATCGACACCTACCGCCTGTTTGTCGATTTTAAAGCCGCCTTCGATAGCCCACAGCGAGATCGCCTGTACGCTACCATGTCTGAGCTTGGTATACCTGCAAAGCTAATACGGCTTTGCAGAATGACATTGAGCAACACCATCAGCTCTGTCAAGGTAGGAAATGACCATTCCGAAACGTGCTATCGAAAAGCAATCAGCGAGAGTTGGACTTGCAGTGAACATGGGCAAAACAAAGTTTATGGTGTGCAGTAGCAGAGAGTCGCGGCGTCTTGACTCTCACATTAATGCTGGCGACTATAACTTCGAGTCTGTCAAGGAATTTGTCTACTTGGGAACTGCAGTGACGAATAACAATGATGTCAGCCTGAAGATCATGCGGAGGATCACACTATACAAAATGCTCATCACTTCAGTGGTGCGGAAGCCTGGACAGTGACGCAGTCAGATGCAGCTGCTCTTGGTGTCTTCGAGAGAAAGATTCTGCGCAAGATCTTCGGACCAATTTGCGTTGGCGGTATCTATCGCATCAGGCGGAATGACGAGCTGTACGAGCTATACGGGGATGTGGACATGGTCAAACGAGTTAACATTCAGCGGCTTCGCTGGCTAGGCCACATTGCCCGTATGGAGGAAACAACTCCAGCTCGCTCTGTTTTTGATGCGGTAGTTCGCGGACAGCGGAGGCGAGGAAGGCCACCCGAACGTTGGAAGGACCAGATTGATGCCCTCCTAGCAGCACTTAGTATTACCAATTGGCGAAGTCGCGCACAGGACAGAAAGGCGTGGAGGCAAATCGTACATCAGGCTGAGCCCCATTTGAGGTGTTATGGTCAATTATTATTATTACTCAAAGTGTTAGAACGAAAATCTCACTGAAAAGTGAACAAAGGTTTCAAGAGGCCGTCGGCGCATTTCGCGTGCTTTCCAGGAACTCCATCCGGACAGGGGGAATGGGCAGGTTTAATAGCCTTTAGATCACTCAAATTTTATATTTTTGTCGAAATGCAAATACAGATACAGTTGTCATTATATTTGTCATTATATACATATATATATGTATATCTTCATATATATATATATGTATATAATGACAAATATAATATATATATATATATATATATATATATATATATACCGTTCGTTTATACCGTTCGACTTTGCACATTGCCCTGACTACCGTTCCGACTTGTGTCTGCCCTTTAGCTACTGACATTCATTCCGGTTTGTTTGCGTCCGCCTAATGTCAACTTCCGTTTCGGCTTGTGTCCGCCCCGAAGCTACTGACTTTAATTCCGGCTTGTGTCCGCCCGCCTGCTGTCAACTTCAGTTCCGGCTTGTTTCCGACAGTCTAATGCCCTCTCAAGTGACTTGTGCTTACGTTACTGCCTCCGCCACCGCTGCGCAGACTATCGTTTCAGTTTGTGTCGAATGATGCCGAATTTCATTCCTGCTAGTGCCCACCAGCCTTATGCCCACTCTGCTGTCTTGCGTTTCAGCTGCTGCCACCGCAGCAATTCTAATTGCACTATCCATATCTCTACACATGAACAGCCGGGACCAGTCAGTCTGGGATAAAAGTATATTTAAATTGTTAAAATTGGCTTTCTGAAACTAACGAAATCGCTTAGTAGATATTCTACTTGTACAGATCACCCGGGCCGGTAAATCAATCAACATTTCCAGAGACGGGTGATAAGGATCCTCAGGATTGAATAAGGGTGTGGAACGGGAGACAACATAAGGAATTTGGGATGGCATTTATCTGAAACTATGAAATTCCAAACAAATAAAAAAAAATCGTGCTGAGTCGTAGGGGTCAGCACGGCAAAATCAGGACACGAAATCCATGTAGTACCATCATATTAAAATCGCCGAGAGCTACACAAAAATTACGATCGGAAGCTTAGCTGAAACTGGTTTAACAGCTGAAGAATACAATAAATAAAGATATGAGTCTGAAGAAAGAGAAATATAGGAGCACGTAATGGAAACACTAGTGTTATTTAGGCATAGCTTAATTGCTATTCAATATCCACAGGGCCATCAGCAATTACTTATTCCGAGGATAAACTAACATCGACGGCAATCAGTACACCACCACGGCGAGATGAACGATCTTTGCTATAGATAGAGAATTTTTTTGGAAATAATTTTAGAATTTAGAACATCGGGCTTTAACCATGTTTTGGAAAGGCCACGACAGGAAATTGAAATGAAAGACTGTTTAAGTAAAGATTATTAAGTTTACTACAAAGACCTCTTACGTTTTAATAGGCTAATGAGAGGGATGAAGTTCCGGCATCAGAGGTCGGGACAGGATTAGGTGGAAATAAAATCGGAGTCCGCTTTGGCTTCTTCACTGTATACTCTTTTATTATTAAGTGGTCCGGCAAAAATTCTTTACAACACATTGTTCTAAAATATTTGGCAGGGACCCTTACTTTAAATGAGAAAATTTCTCGAAGATTTGAAAATTTAAATTTTACCACAGTATTGTTGGCTTCTGATTTGGCCTGAATATAGGCCTTTACATCATCTGATGTGGTATCAGGGGTAAGCCTGAAAACAAATATTTGCTTCTTTGGAGGAACACCTTTTTAAAGTCTTTTTATTGGGCACTGTAGTTACTTCCATAGAAGCAACATCAGTGATAGACTCATTCATTAATTCGTCAACAGCAACAGTATTGACAACTAATGAATCAGAAACTATAATTTCGGGGTTCGTAGGGACAACTTCTGTGTGCAAAATAAAGTTGTCTTCCTTAGAAACTATTGTGCTTAAAGAAGGGGATGAAAAATGAATTACTGAAGGTGGGGACGAATGTACGGACAATGTGGGTATGTGAAGTGGGACCGAAAATTCATAAGGGTCAATCAACAATCTAAAATTGACATTTTGGAGAATCATTTAAGTCTTTTAAATCTTTGAACTCCTTATCCAATGCTGAGAAACTATCGGACAGATATATAATTCTGCAAAATAGGTCTCAGATTTCAGAGATGGTAAGAGCTACAAGTTCGAGCTTGATGTCAATCGATGATGGTATGGAGCACTTTTAGCGACAACGTTAATACATTGGCAATTAAAATTTTGGATTGCCACACTCCCTTTTTCCCACAATACATAAAAAATTTCTCAACTTTGTTCATATAGTACAGCATTGTTATTGTATAATTCGAGTGGACGCAAACTATATCAATCTATCCTAAAAGGTGCCTCAAAATCGGACTATAAACAAGCAAACTAGAAGCGTTACAATATTTATAATTGAACGCAATATCACTTATCAGTGCAAGCGAGACAGAAACGTTTTTGCTGCCTGTGAGGCGGCAGCGCTGACCGCAGTCGCTAGCCGGGCAGAATACACACATACATACATATGAATATGCATCATATATTGTCAAACGTATGTGTACTCGCATACAAACAAACAGATATACATATGTTTGATTCTATATTGAGAGGTCCTCAATAAGAAGCTTGCGTCCCTCGTTTGGAAGCACTCAACGTGCCATCCTCAGCGTTCCAGCAACCACCGCTAAGCGCCTCCTGGAGGCTGGCAAAAACAGAGTAGCCTGGTCGGTTTGCACGATTAAGGAGCTGACACAACATCCAAGGTGTTACAAATGCCAAGAAGTCGGACACTTAGCAAGCAGATGCACCAGTGAAATCGACAGAAGCAACCTATGTTTCCGATGCGGATGTAGTGGTCATAAAATGCGTGACTGCAAGAATGAAGCTAAGTGTTACCGCCGTGCTCAGACTAAAAGGCCATCCAACCACATTGCAGGAAGTGCCAGGTGCCCGATCTCCGTAAAGGGCTTAGAGAAGATCAAACCACTTTCTCAATGACCGCCTTTTTTCAAATAAACTTGAACCACTGCGCGGCCGCTTGGGATCTGCTGACACAGTCAGTGCGTGAGCAAAAATCGGATGTTGCTATCATCAGCGAGCCTTATGGCACACCAGACACGGGCTGTTGGATCCAAAGTCTGTCCTCAAAAGCTGCGATTTGGACTTGTGGGAGACCATGTCTTCGGCCATCGTCTGCGGCCTCATCAAGGTATTTTGTAAGGGCTAAACTGGGATACCTCTGGGTCTACAGCAATAGACGACTTGGCTGTCGCAGGAGCAGGAGATTTCAACGCTTGGGCTCAGGAGTGGGGTAGCGACATATCCAGGAGTAGCAGCTCTGATGCTATTGCTAAGGGTCGCATCCTTCTCGAAGCATTTGCCGCGCTTGACGTATGCCTCCTCAATCGTGGCTCAGTGAACACGTTCAATCGTGGAAACGCCGGCTCGATCGTTGACCTAACGTTCGTCTCCAGCCATCTGTCTCCCCGATCAACCTGGTCCATAGGCAACTTCTACACTGCCAGCGACCATGAGGCACTGGTTTTCACACTGGGTGTAAGGCAAGACCCGAGCACGAACCACCTCCTCCCCGTGCGACGGACTGCATTTCGAGAAGGATCGCTCTGTGTCCCGAACTTCGTACGGGTGATGGAAAACCTGAGCATTGCAGGATCGGCGCAGGAGATGGCCAATCAACTGTCGAGCCATGTTTTGAACGCCTGCGACTCTAGTATGGACCGAAGGAGGCCGTTCGCCGGACCACAGAAGGCAACATATTGGTGGAACGCAGATATCGCCAATGCCAGAAGCATCTGTCTTTCAGCCAGAAGGAAATACACGAGGGCTCGCAAAAGAAGCAGGAGCAACTGGCCTGAGCTGCATATAGCTTACAGGGCAGCCAGGCTATCTCTGAAGAAGGCAATAGTGTGCAGCAAGCGGGAACGTTTTCTTCAACTGTGTGACTCAGCTGATAACGACCCATGGGGAAGGGCCTACAAGATGGTTGTGAAAGGACTCCACATCAAGAAGGATGAAGCGCCTTCTGACCCGGATCAGATAAAGACAATCATAGAGACTCTTTTTCCCGCGTGCAACTCCACTCTGCCGCTGGCATGCGAAGTAACATATCTGCCATCCTCGATTGAACCAGTCTCGGCTAATGAGATTTTGGCATTATCCAGGAAAATGAGCTCGAGCACGGCCCCTGGTCCGGATGGAATCCCCAACCGTGCAGTCAAACTGGCTGTTGCTTGCCAACCCGCTGCCTATGCGATGGCGTATACGCAATGCCTTCGTGAGGGACTTTTTCCTACACAATGGAAGGCTCAACACCTTGTCCTAATTCCAAAAACTGGAAGGGCCCCAGGTAGTCCAGGCTCGTATCGCCCGATATGTCTTATCGACTCAATGGGAAAAATGCTGGAGAGCCTAATCTGCACCCGGATAATGAGGGCTATCGATGCAGCTGGAGGATTATCGCCCTACCAATTTGGCTTTCGGAAAAGCTTGTCTACAGTTGATGCCATTGAGAGAGTTGTGGGAATTGCGCGTGCTGCTACAGAGGGCCCTAGGTGGAAGGGAGGCTCGAAGGAATACTGCCTGATTGTCACTCTTGACATCAAGAACGCCTTCAACACGGTGAAATGGGATAGAATCCTCAGCGCACTACGTAGGCTTGCAATCCCTCAATACCTTCAGTCGATTGCGCGCAGCTACTTTGAAGGAAGAGTGCTTAGGTACTCTGCAGTCGGAGCGCATGAGTACCACGTCTCTGCAGGCGTACCCCAAGGATCGGTGATGGGTCCATTACTGTGGAATATCGTTTATGACGATATCTTGAGGCTACCTTTGCCTTCCGGCTGCCAGCTAACATGCTATGCAGATGACGTCGCTCTGACAGTGGTTGGCAAACACCTGCTGGATGTACAGACCACGTGCAACATGGCCATCTCTGATTTATCCAGCTGGCTAGATTCAGTGGGCCTTGAGCTAGCCGCACATAAAACGGAGGCAGTCCTGGTTAGTACTCGTTCGGTCGTGGAGACAGCGCACATATGTGTCGGCGCTCAAAATATAACATCAAGCCGGGCTATTCGCTACCTTGGGGTCATGATAGACACCAGGCTGTGTTTCCGTGAGCACCTGTCATATGTCCAGGAGAGAGCTGCAAACACAAGCCGCGCCTTGTTCCGGATTATGCCAAACGCACGTGGGCCGAGACAACAACGTAGGCTGCTTCTCACAAGCGTGATACGGTCAGTGATCACATACGCTGCACCTATCTGGGCGGACGGAATGCAGGTCCCAAGCTATGCCAGAGGAATAAAGTCCATACACCGACTCTGTGCCCTAAGGATCTGCTGTGGATTCCGCACAATCTCGGATGAAGCAGCACTTGTTATCGCAGGACTGCTGCCAATAGATTTACTTGTCGCAGAAGAGCGAGCAGTTGCGCAAGCCATCCAAGCCGGTGCCAACAGAATGACTGCTCGGAGGGCAGCAAGAGAAGAAAGCCTAAACCAATGGCAAAGTCGCTGGGATGCCTCTGCGAACGGGCGTTGGACATATCAGCTCATTCCTGATATTAGGCGGTGGTTGAACAGAGCGCATGGTTCGGTAAATTTCTACATCACCCAACTTCTCAGCGGGCATGGCTGCTTTGGTCAATACCTGTTCAGGTTTGGACATCAGGATTCCCCTTCCTGTAGATGGTGCGGCTACCACATCGAAGATGCAGAGCATGTCATCTTTGTGTGTGGCCGTTTTGCGGCTCAAAGGAGCCAATTAAGAAGCGCCAGTGGACGTGATCTGACCACGTCGAGCATTGTCGATGAGATGATCCGAGACCCAGGTATATGGACTGCTGTTAGCAACTTTGCAGCTGGAGCAATGATAGAACTCCGCAGAACCGAGCGTCTGAGAAGACTCGTGGGATAGAGGGCAGTCATCCTTGTCCCTGTGAAGCATTGCTTTACGGCCGTACCGCAGGGATCGGAAACTAGCCTTTATTTTCTTTCCCTTCTTCCACTACTCCTAAGATTTTGATATAATACTATAATAGTCTAATATTATATAAGATATTGTGTAAGCTTTAATGGAAAAAAAAAAAAACATATGTTTGATTATGCTAAGATTGTTTTTGTTTCAAAGTGTTTTAATGCAAGTACTACCCGTTGTAATATCTCTATAACGATTTTCATAATTTAATCGGGAAAAAATACAAAGAGTATAATACGATCGGGTTTGCTCGACTGTACTTTTTTTTCTTATTTACTTTAAAGTCAGGCTTACAACAGTTTGTTCTGTACAATTCATTCTTTACGTAGATTTTCGACATCACTCTAGCCTTTATTTCATTTCCCATTTTTCTTAGCGATAAACTAATATTAGGGTCCTAAGATTAAATCGATAATCTTAATATCTATAATATTATTTAATTTTTTTTTTTTTTTGTTGGAAGGGAGATTTTTTTTGTTTTTTTAATTTAATTTTTTTTTAAAGGGGGGGGGGTGTCAAAAAAGAAAATATTAGTTTCAGCAGTAATATCATTAAAGGGTGGGAAGATAATGAAAGGTAGTGGGGGGGGGGAAAAACAAGAATGATTGGTTTTTAATTGTTGCCATGGTAGAGGTAAACCTGGCAGTAGGTATAAAACGCTAGGATGGCTACCTGAATAAATGAGCCGGGAGGATCTAGGAAGCAACATGGAAAGTTCGCTGAAAATTTCAACTGGGGCTGGGATGCCAGCCCAAACGTCGGTGGGAGGCGTGACCGCTACCACCGGCGGGCACGGAGAAGAGAAATCCTCTCCTCCTCTCCTCTCTCCTCTCCTCTCTGCAGACTCGGGTCTTGATAGTGTGGTGTCGGTTACCATGACCGAAGAGAAGAGCCTTCTGCGCTCCCCTGCACGCGGTTCTAGCTCCCTGCGTAGGGAAGGGCCAAAGCGTGCAAAGGAAGGCCTAAAGGCTAAGGCACAGTACAAAGCGGCTCTCAAAATCAAAAGCCGAATCCAAGGAGCAGTGGGCCTGTCCCAGAGGGCACGGCCAAACTGACCTGGGCGACGCAACAGATAGAGGAGAGCCGCCGTCACTTCGAGAAGATACCTCAGATGAGGGCATCATCGGGTGACTACGCAAATAAGGTGGAGGAGATGATGGCAGCGAAGAGGCAGCGATCGACCGAGAGCACCGGAGCTAAGGAGGCCCCGGTAAGCAAACGGCAGCGTGGTCATAAAGGCGCCATCCCCGCTCGAACAAGCCCTAGAGGAAAGCCACGATGAAGGAAGTCGCTGAACGACACCTCATCGTGGCTATCATCGACAGGAGCGGCGACAATGGCAAGATCACGGAGGAGAGGTGGAAAACCCTACATAAGAGTAAGTTGGCGTCGACGGAGCTCCTGTTAGCCTTAGAGCGAGGGCCCGTCGACGTGGCCTTAGTCCAGGAGCCATGGATTGCGTCAGGCAATGGCGTGGCGGGGCTAAGGTCAACCAACTACAACATATATTACTCAGCAACGGTAAGCAAAACAAGAGCCGCCGTACTCATACGGAAAGGCATTCACGCTTATCTAATGTCCAATTACAGTTCTGATGACCTAGCAGCGGTCCTCATTGTATGCGGAACGAAGCGCCTGATAGCGGCTTCAGTTCAGACGAACTAGAGACTGTCCAGAGAGATAGCCTCCGGTACAGCCCAACTGAACAGATGCCAACGCCAACCACAGCGTATGGGGGTTACCCGACACAAATTTCAGAGGTGAGTCTCTTTTTGAATTTATACCTTACTCTTAGCTATACATTGTAAACATTGGGGAGGTGCATACATATGTAGGCCCCACCTCGTCCAATGTTCTCGATCTCACGCTCGCGTCAGACGCGATCCTAACAAGCTGGAGGGTCCTCGAAACACCCTCCTTCTCAGACCACAAAACTATACAGTTTGATTGTGACTTTAACAGCACTCCCAAACTCAACTCATACAGGAACCCCCGTAACACAAACTGGGTAGAGTTCAATAGGCAGGTTAACAATAGACTAGGGGCACCGGGTGAAATTGTGTCAGCATGCGACATATAGTGTCATCTTTATCGTTTGTCTGCAAGACCCTCCGGGACTCATTTAAAAAGTCATGTAGACCATCCGAGCAAAAAAGGAAGTCGAGACCACACTGGTGGAACTCCGAACTCTCTACGCAAAGGAAAATCTCATGAAAATGTTTAGACTAGCTAAGCACCCTAACAAAAGTTCTGCAGACACTGCTAGGGATTGCCTCCCTGAACCTGCAAGCCCGACTTGTGGCAGCGATGTTATCCCAGCGCCTCGCGGCACTTGGAAGCCTGACGCTGAGAGGTTATGGGCACAGTGAAATAGGGAGGATCCTGCCCAGGCACACCGATTATGTACTACCCAAAGACTGCCTAGATGTCAAAGTCAGGGCGCACTTGGGACCTAAAGACTGGATCATCTGTCAGCAACAGCGCATAGGCCACGTGAATCTGTACACGGATGGCTCTAAGATGGCCGCAGGAGTGGAAGCCGCTGTCTATTGCGACAACCCGGTTACCAGCCTATCCTACAAGCTACCGAACCACTGCAGCATCGTCCAAGCAGAAGTATTTGCAATCGGTAAAGCGGCTGAACTGGCATGGCATATGGACACAAATGTATGCAATGTCAATACACTAGTAGATAGCCAAGCGGCAATAAAGTCTATGATGTCGTCAACTTTTAGTTCCAGAACTGTCAGGGTGAGCAGGGAAGCATTAGATGACTTATGCAGGACCTAGTCAGTGCACATCTACTGGGTTCCAAGCCACCAGGGCATAGAAGGCAACGAAGAGGCAGATACTCTAGCCAAAGCGGCTAAGCCTAACCTAACCTTACCTAACAGTGTGGCCAGAGCGGTCATTTTAAGAAAAACTGCAAGAACGAAAATAAAGAGCAGACGCAAGAAAATCAGCAAGAACGGGCACAATCACAGTTTTAGAAGTTTTTATGCAACTGGCAAAGGTGACGTCATGGTACAAACGGAGTTTTGTAAAGTAAAGTTGGAGAACGTATTGCATGTTCCAAATATGAAACGCGATTTCATATCAGTTGCGCGGACAATCGAGCAGGTTTCATGGTGGTATTTGACCAGCAGTTCGTAACATTTCGTAAGAACAGCGAAATGGTTTTACAAGCTCATAATTTCGGAAGAATGGGTGATAAATCCAAAATTTGTTTGAAGTCGGTTGAAAAGTGTGTTTGGTAGAGCCCCTCAAAGTTGACCTGTTTCCTAAAATGTGCCAAAATGCATAAATTTTCGTCGCAAATTATCATCTTTGAAATTGAATTTTGTGCGAAATAATCCATCAACCTTAAAGTTGTTATTTTTTTATTCAATTATAGTTAATATATATATATATATATATATATATATATATATATATATATATATATATAAGAAAGTCGTGTTAGTTACACCATTTATAACTCAAGAACGACAGAACAGATTTGGCTGAAAATTGGTAGGGAGGTAGCTTAGAGCCTGGAGATGGACATAGGATACTTTTTATCCCGTTCGATAAAAAAAATAGTGACGTCAGTCACTATAAAACGTGGTATAACAGAAAAGAATCAGACTTGGAATAACAAAACGCAAAAGACAGCTATGTAATTGACGTAAAATGACAGCTATGTTTAAACGAATTCAACTCCCGATTCGTCTTGCCTTCGCCATGACGATCAACAAATCACAGGGCTAATCCTTGACTATTTGTGGCCTCAATCTAGAAAATTCGTGTTTTTCTCATGGTCAATTGTAAGTGGCATGCTCACGTGTCGGCAAACCATCCGCATTATTTGTTCTTGCACCTGACCAAAAAACGAAGAATGTCGTTAACTACAAGGTGCTTGAATGAAAATCCGATTTAAAAAAAATAACCTGAGTGTATCCCATTCTGAACAACATAGTTTTCAATGATTTTCTTCTGACATGTGTTTGGAAAACTTAATTATTTCTTTTTTTAATTTTTAGAAATATAAAAGTTAGTCGGTACAAAGTTCGCAGGGTCAGCTAGTTCTTTATAAAATTCAGTAAAAGAAACAACAAATGCAGACGATCAAACTATTTCGGATGAAAATATGTTTATGGCATCTAAAGTCCTCTTACGTCTTAGGAGTGCAGCTTTGGAATATTGGAGAAATATGCGACCGTCATCAGTGCTCTTTTGTCGACCTATATTCTTTAAATTCGCAAAAGAATCTTCTGAGTTGATTAAATCCACAGTGAACAATATGAAACATCAAATAAGCCGGTTAAAGCCCACAGTCATTATGAATGAAAAAGTTTACTGTTACTTACGATTTTTATACCACAATGATTGATGGGGAAAGTGTTGAATGAAATCACAAACACAACTTCAACTTAAAGGGTTTGCTATTTGTAAGAAGACGCAAAATGATTTTCATAGTTTGGACGATTCGACGAGTGATGAATACTGCTACGAGTATGGCATTTCACCACTGCATTGTTGAATTAAATGTATTGAGTTTATTTTAAAGCTTGCATATACGCTTCAAAGGCCCGGACAAATTAAAAACGAAAATACACCCTGCCAGGACATACAGAGAAGGAAGGCAATAATACAAGGTGAATTTTAATCGAAGATTGGCATAAAAGTTGACTGTCCCAAGCACGGATACGGAAATACAAACAATGGAAACACATCTAGGAAATTTTTTTAAAATGCTGTGTTGTCATCTGAAATAACAGGTGTGAATTTTCAAGTATTTCGATGGCTGACAGTAATTATTAATGTTATTAATTTCAAAGAAAATATTAATGCTACATCATTTTCTGAATACGCATTAATAACATCAAAACTTATTACACAAATGTATCCGGAGAAAACACATACACCAACATTACACAGGATTTGGGCTCATGGAAAGGAATAAATTGAGTATCAATGCTTACCAATTGGAGAGCTGTCCGAAGAAGCACAGAAGTGCAAAAACAAGGACTACAAAAAATTGTAGATACTCAAACACTTTTAAGATCTGTCGAAAAAGGCAGAATGAAGACTTGTTCAACATGCTGGCAGCATCTTCAGATCCACTTGTCTCAACGTTTAGAAACGTGCGAACCAGCAAGGATTTGGAAGAGAGCAATAATAGCTCCGAAATGATAAGTTTATTAGATATTAAGCCATCTGTTGAAAATTATTTTAAGGAAAATCGACCATAAATGCGAGTTTGTAATAACAGTCTCAAAAAAATTTACCCAAAAATGTAAGTGGCAATATTAAGTAAATAAGCTTAAAAACTACCCAAAACCTGTTGATTAGTTATATCAATGTTAAAACAATATTAAAAATATTACTTTTTGATAAAAATGAGTATTTTAAATTTTTATTTTATACGTCTAATATGGGCAGAAACATTAGTGAACTTTGACCTTAAATTTTGAAGCTCCCTGTTGATCACCCTGTGCAGACATTCATTCTAAAGCTTAATAAGTTATCTATTAAATGCGTTATAAGTTGTTCACATACCTCCCCTGGTTCAAAAGATATGATTCTTGCAAAATTTTTCTGCCCGCTACCCCACTGTGCGGCGTTTGGATCAATGGGCAGAGGCAGTGCAGACTGCGTGCTACATCCGGAACAGGTCACCAACAGCAGCTTTAGTTGGCAAGACGCCTCATGAGGCGTGGTGCGGCAGGAAATCCAATGTGCAGGGAATGGATCAGTGGCAGTCGGTCCGAATAAAAACCACCACGGGAAGTTCCAGGCGAACGGTAAAAAATACCGCTTTGTGGGATTCTATTGTATCTAAGGCGTACAGGCTGTACGACAAGGAACTGGAACGCGTTGTGGAAAAGCGTGACGTATTGTTTAAGGAGCTCTGCAATGAGCTATGTGTAATAGAGCACATCTAGTCTTCAGAAAACGCTAAAGACGTATCATCGGAAGATGTGAAAAAAGTTGTGTTAAATTATAAGACGGAGGAGCAAGATCAGATGGGTGGATCGATGGTGACGATTTGAGCGAGGAATATGAAAGTGCCGAGGAACAAGAGCAGGTGCAAAAGATGCATGTGCAGGAGCAGAGTGTACAGGCACATGATCCATAGGTACGATTGCAGCAGGATACACACGACAGCAACCAGGTAGACGAGCAGGAGCCGGAGCAAATGGAAAGCGTGCGGACTAGACCAGGTCGTCCGAAACTGATTCGGACAGGCAAACTAGGGCGTCCATGGAAGACATACAATATTTTGGGCACATTGCAGGCTAGAGAAATACCATTACCACAGACGTTTCAGGAGGCAGTTTAAAGTGATCAGGCGGCTGTGGGCAGCGAATACGAAGAGCTGATGGTAAATGGTACGTGGACATCGACAGATCTCCCCAAAAGGGCAGCAGGCGATCGGCTGCAAGTGGGTCTACACGATCAAGAGAGACAGAACTGGTAACGTCTGGTAGCTAAATGTTGTTCACAAAAGTAAGGCGTTAACTACATGGAGACTTTTTCGCCGGTGTGTCGTTATGAAACGGTACGTTAGGTTAAGGCTTTAGCAGTTGAACTAAAAATGTATGTGCATCAAATGGACGTGTGTACGGCATACCTCAACAGCGAGCTGAGCGATGTGGTCTCCATGAAGCAATCCGATGGATTTATAGACAAGGCTGGGACACAGCAGGTACTTCGACTCAATAAGGCAATAAACGGTTTGAAACAGGCAGGAAGGGAATGGAGTTCCAAATTAAACTCAGCGCTATGTGATATTGGATTCAATGCTTGTCATACGGAGCCATGTTTGTATAAGCAGCATATAGAAGGTAGTCTTTGTATTGTACTAATCAATGTAGACGATTTGCTTACAGCTTGCCAGAAAAAGGATAGTTTGATGACCATCAAATCAACAATAGCTGAAAAATTCGAATGCGACGAAAAAGGCTAGGTAAAAATGTTTCTTGGCATGCAATTAGAGCGAGATGGTGAACCCGGTGGTATAGCGATAAACCTGGCGTTCTATATCAAGGAGATGCCGATCGATATGAGGTTATAAGAGTCTCCTACAACGCGTTACAAACTTCGTGACAAAATCATAATACCATTAGCTTCGCTCTCTGCTCAAGCACTTAATCCCAAACGCTACTTGCCCAAATCGGGCCTAAAACTAAGGATATCCGTATAAGAATGGTGTCTCTGAAATTCGTTCCTCCCCTTAAATCAAAGATCTTCTGTGATTGTTTTGGCATTATTTTTTATTGATCTGGTTTGGTTTTTCCAAATTAATGAATTAATTATTTTCTTTTATAGTTTCTGATAACTTAAATTTTTGAATACTTTATTTTAAATATAATCATTACTTTTAATTATTAATCTTAATATAAATAAATTATTTAATTATTAATTAATTAATTATTTATTTAAATTGCAAGGTGAATATAAAAACGCAGTGTTAACAAGAAAGAAAAGTACAGTCGAGCACGCCCAACCTTATAATACTCTATGCATTTTTTTCCCGGTTAAATTATTAAAATCGGTATCAAGATATTACAATGTATGATATTATACTTGCATTAAAACACGTTGAAACAAAAACAATCTAAGCAAAATCAAACATCTGTTTGTATTGCGAATATACATAGTACGTTTGACATTATATGTGTTTATACATGTACATATGTATGTGTGTATTCGGCCAGCGACTGCCGGCCGCTCTGTCGCCACACAAGCAGCGAAAACGTTTCTGTCTCGCTTGCACTCAATAGTGATATTGCGTTCAATTATCAATATTGTAACGCTTATAGTTTTCTTGTTTATAGTCCGATTTCAATGCGACTTTTTAGGATAGTTTGATATAGTTAGCCTCCACTCGAATTACACAATTACAATGCTGTACTATATGAACAAATGCCTGTAGGCGGAAGGAGTTATTTTTATGTATTGTGGGAAAAAGGGGCGTGGCAGTCCAAAATTTTAAGTGCCAATGCATTTGCGCTGCCGCTAGGAACCTCCACACCAGAATTCGTGATCCTAGGGGCCATGGTTACTGAGATATTCGCCGAAAACAGCGGTTTTTCCGAGGTGTGTCTAGTTTTTTGCTCATTGTGGGCGAATGGGGCGTGGCATCGAAAAAAGAAAATATTCTTGTATTGACTGACTAAATATGTGATCGATTGACACTAAGATCGAACTTGTAGCTCTTACCATCTCTGAAATCGTTTGTTCATACGGACGGACGGACAGACGGACAGACAGACGGACAGACGGACAGACAGACGGACAGACGGACATGGCTATATCGACTCGGCTTGTGATGCTGATCAAGAATATATATACTTTATGGGGTCTGCCACGCCTCCTTCTGCCTGTTACATACCTTTGCACAAACCCAATATACTCTTGCAGAGAGTATAAAAACAAGAATGAAAAAGATATCGAGTTATTAAAATGTATATTACTTGCATTAAAACACGTTGAAACAAAAACAAGACAGAAAGTCGAGCACGCCCGACCGTCTAATACTCTCTGCATGTTTTGCCCGGTTAAATTATTAAACAAGAAATAAAAGTACAGTCGAGCACGCCCGACCGTATAATACTCTCTGCATTTTGATCCCGATTAATTTATTAAAATCGGCATCGAGATATTACAATGCGCAGTACTTCAATTAAAACACCGAGAAACAAAAACAATCTAAGCAAAATCACATACGTTTGACATTATATGTTTGTATGTGTGTATTCGGCGCAGCCAGTCTGCGGGCGGCGCTGCCGCCACACAAGCAGAGAAAACGTTCGATCACGATTGCATGTTTCTGTCTCGCTTGCACTCAATAGTAATATTGCGTTCAATTATCTATATTGTAACGCTTCTAGTTTTCTTGTTTATAGTCCGATTTTAATGCACCTTTCAGGAATAGTTTGATATAGTTAGCCCCCACTCGAATTAAACAATTACAATGGTGTACTATATGAACAAATGCCTTAAAACGGAACGAAAGTTCAGAATTATTTTTATGGAAAAAGGGGCGTGGCAGTCCAAAATTTTAAATGCCAATGCATTTACGGTGTCGCTAGGAACGCTCCATACCTAAATTGGTGATCTTAGGTGCCATAGTTACTGAGATATTCGCCGAAAACACCGATTTTTTCCGAGGTGTGTCTGGTTTTTGGCTCATTGTGGGCGAATAGGGCGTGGCATCGAAAAAAAAAAGATTCTTGTATTGACTGACTAAATATGTGATCGATTTACACAGAGCTCGAACTTGTAGCTCTTACCATCTCTGAAATCTGTTTTTTAATACGGACAGACATACAGACGGACATGACTATACTTTATGGGGTATGGCCATGTACTCTAACTACCCAAGTCTGATATACCAGTGAAACAGAAAAGCTAGTATAATAACAGTATATTTTGTGGTTAAATTACTTACCGTGCGATTTCCCAGGTTCTTTACACGGCAAGTGAGTCTTACTGTCTTGCCTACAAGGCCAGTTGTATTGCTGGTTATGTTGGAATCAAACGTCGGTCCCCCCGTACCTGGAGTTGGTAAATCCTGCAGAAAATCTGTAAAGAATCGCTTTGTGGCACCCCGCGAGCTGCCTTAAAATTTAATAGAAATGACACAATAAGTAATATGATTTTAACAGAATAATTATTTTATTATTTTAAAACGTTTAAAATGTTTATACTCTCTGCAAGAGTATATTGGGTTTGTGCAAAACTATGTAACAGGCAGAAGGAGGCGTGGCAGACCCCATAAAGTATATATATTCTTGATCAGGATCACAAGCAAAGTGGATATAGCCATGTCTGTCTGTCCGTATGAACAAACAGATTTCAGAGATGGTAAGAGCTACAAGTTCGAGCTTGGTGTCAATCGATCACATATTTAGTCAGTCAATACAAGAATTTTTTTTTCGATGCCCCATTCGCCCACAATGAGCAAAAACCTAGACACGCCTCGGAAAAAATCGGTGTTTTCGGCGAATATCTCAGTAACCATGGCATTTCTATCGTCAGCGTAAATGCATTGGCATTTAAAATTTTGGACAGCCACGCCCCTTTTTCCCATAATACATACAAATAATTCTCAATTTCGTTCCGTTTTTAGGCATTTGTTCATATGGTACACCATTGTGATTGTATAATTCGAGTAGAGGCTAACTATATTAAACTATCTTAACAAGTAAGAAAGGCTACAGTCGATCGAGCCGACTGCAAAAGACCCCGTACTCCCATAATAATGCGCATTTGTATTTAATTTGAACTAAAATATAATAACGAAATTTAAAAATTAAAATTTATTTGTATATTTTGAATTGATATTTAAAAAAATAATTAAATTAGCAATTCTCATTGCCATCATTCGAACCCACGACCCTCAGGCAACGATTTCACATCGCGCCGTAACTCTATCATTCGCACCACGCGCTATTTTCAAGCATGTTCCGCTTATTCGCATTTACATGTTATACATACAAGTACACACTCGTTTGAAATTATGTGTATGCACATATGTATGTATGCGTGCCTAGCACTGGTCGGCACGGCGGCGTCGCAGCGGCGCAGCGTCTGCGAGCAGCGCTGACGTCACACAGGCGGCGAAATTGCAGCTGAATTACATAAACTTTCTAACCTAATAACTTTTTTGTTAATTGACGGATTTTAACGCCGCTGGGAATATAGTTTGATATGATATTCCTCTCTTCGAATAATTAATTATAAACACTGTACTATTTGACTAAATGCCCTAAATCCTGCAAATTTTGAGCTTGAAATTTTGAAAGTTTTTTAGCTTTTATGAGAAAAGGGGGCGTGGCAGGCCAAAATTTTGAATGGAATTGCATTAAGGCTGTCTCTATCAATTCTAGCAAGCAGAAATGGTGTTCCTAAGTGCCATAGTTACTGAGTTATTTGCCTAAAACTACATTTTTTTTTTTCGAGGTGTGTCTGGTTTTTTGCTTATTGCGGGGGCGGTGAGGGGCGTGGCAAAAATTTGAAATAAACTTAACCTGCGTAAGATAATAACGGACTTTCATTATAAATTTGGTGGCTCTAGCTTTTGTAGTTTAAAAGATCCAGGTGTTCATACGGACGGACGGACGGACAGACGGACAGACGGACATGGCTATATCGACTCGGCTGTTGATGCTGATCAAGAATATATATACTTTATGGGGTCGGCCACGCCTCCTTCTGCCTGTTACGCACATTTCGCTTCTGACAAACCTAATAGACCCCTCTACTCTTTTTTAGAGTACGGGGTCTAAAAAGACGCATTGAAATCGGTCGAAAACTAGAAGAGTTACAATATTGATTATTGAACATACAAGCACATGTTCGAACGTTTACGCTGCCTGCGTGGCGCAGACGCTGACGCTGGCCGCGCCGAATACACATAGACATACATATAATGTCAAACGTATGTGTATTTGCATATAAACAGATGTTTGATTTTGCTTATATTGTTTTTGTTTCGATACCGACTTTAATAATTTAATCGGGATTCAAATGCGGTCGGGTGTGCTCGACTGTACTTTTCTTTCTTGTAATGAATATTCTCATCTTCATTCCCCGTTGCTTATTGAGTAAGAGCGTATCTATAGCAATTGGAATTTGTAACAAAAAGAGTAAGAATAGTATGTATATAATAGAGACCGTTTAGAGTCTAAATTCGAGACAATAGGAGCTAGAGCCACCAAGTTTAAAAAAAAAGTCCGTCATCAAGCAATTTCATAACACCATAACTTGAAAATGACAAACATTATGTGAATTTTACCATTACGACTATCTTCACTAAATAGATCACATCCGAATTAGAAAACTATAGCCAATAGCTCCCACAGGACAAATCGGTACAAAGTAGATACTTGTATAGAAAATACGGACTAGAATGAGTACGGGGTCTTCGAGATCCGCCGTTTCATATTTGAACTAAAAACAAAAACTTGTAAACTTCTCTGCCGTTTTTAAGGCATTTAATCAAATAATACAGTGTTGTTATTGTAACATTCGTTTAGAGACATGTCATATCAAACTATCCTGAACGAGGCATTAAAATCCGTCTATTAAGAAGAAAGTTATCAAGATACAAAGTTTTTGTAATTTATCTGCAATATCACCCAATGTGCGCAAGCAAGACAGCAACATACAAGCATATGTTC
Source organism: Drosophila dunni (assembly GCA_018152125.1). Taxonomy (NCBI): domain Eukaryota; kingdom Metazoa; phylum Arthropoda; class Insecta; order Diptera; family Drosophilidae; genus Drosophila; species Drosophila dunni. Next base: position 180,398 of record JAECXC010003344.1, on the reverse strand, counting down.
GAATGCCCGCAGACAAAGGCTGCGCCGATCAATGCTATACATATGTACATACATATGTGGATACACATAATTTCAAACGAAAGTGAATTTTTACTGCTTTTAATCGGAAGATTCTTGAAAGTGGCGCGTGGTGCAACTGGTAGAGTTGCGGCGCGATGTGAAATATATTTATATATAAATTTTCAATTTTCATTATCAGCATTCGAACCTACGACGTCAGACGAAGATTCCACATCGCGCCGCAACTCTACCTGTTGCATATATATCATATATATATATATGTATATATATATATATATGTATAAATATATATATATATATATATATATATATATATATATATATATATATATAATACCGTATAATACTCCCTGTATTTTACAATATGTAGCACTTGAATTACAACACGTGGAAAAAAAACAATCTTAGCATAATCACACATACATCAGATTACACAGAATAAACTTACGTTTGACAAAATATGATGCATATATGTTTGTGTGTATTCGGCGGGGACAGCGTCAGCGCTGCCGCCACACAGGCAGCAAAAACTTTCGAACAAGTGCTTGTATGTTTCTGTCTCGCTTGCACTCATTCGTGATATGGCATTCAATTATCAATAATGTAACTCTTCTAGTTTTCTTGTTTATAGTCCGATTTTAATGCACCTTTCAGGATAGTTTGTTATAGTCAGCCTGAGATATTCGCCTAAAACACCGTTTTTTTCCGAGGTGTGTTTGTAAAAAATTAGTTTTTTCTTGTGGTGGAAGGGGGCGTGGCAGCCCAACTTTAAATGTCATTACATTAATGCAGTCGCTAGAAACGGGTGTACGAAAATTGGTATTCCTAACTGCCATAGTTATTGGGAAATTCACCAAAAACATTATTTTCCAAGGTGTGTCTTGGATTACCTTTAACAGGACAGAGCGGTCTTGAATTTAAAATTGTAGAAATTTGGCATATCAAAGTGCGCAACTCATAAAAGTTGGGAACAAATTTTCCAAGGACGCGGTACTTGGCTGATTTGACAGCAGCTTCCCACAACCCTCCAAAGTGTGGAGAACGCGGAGGAATACAATGCAATTGATGCCGAGCACTAAGCATTCTCCAGCGACATGCCTATGTTGAGGATCGCTCAGAATCAGATGCCTTAGCTCAGCGAGCTGTTTTTTGACACCAACGAAGTTCGTAGAGTTGTCGGACAAAAATGGCATACGGATTTCCTCGGAGACTGAAAAATCGTTTGAAAGCAGCGATAAAAGATGTAGTAGATAAATCTTTGACCGGCTCCAAAGGGGTGTCATTGGTAGAGAAGCAGACAAATACGCTCTTATTTTACCTGTTTCTGATGTTAGATTTGAATTAAAATGGCCCACAGAAATCTATGCCAATGACTTGAAATTTGGCACTTGGCTGCACTCGGTCTCGTGGCAAGGGTGCCATGACATGCTCGCGCAACTTAGGGCGTAGGGATGGTAAGCGTTTTGAGTGGAGCTACTCTCGAGCTTGCACATTGCAATCTTGTCGTGAATTGCCCATCGGAACGGATGTAAACGCATGCGCCATATGCGACCATGCTTGGGCCGCAGAAAGAATGAACTTCCCTTTTTGGGTCAAAGAAAGAATAGAGATTGCAGCAAGCTTTCATCCCAATCCAAGCTCTCCTTCCATATGGCCTGAAAGAAAATTTACATTTTTGTGTTGATAGGCGCGATTAATCAAAAGGTTGGAGAACTCGGCGATAGCTGACAAAATGCTTCTTTTCGTCCCTCGTGCGTCTAGAGCGATATTTGCAAAATTTAACAGCAGTTCATCTGAGATCGCATCCCAAGCCAAGCCTAAAGCCTTTGTGATGTCAGATCCATGGTTGAATTCCATAAGTTTTTCGCGATCTGTCTCCAATTTGCCAGTAAAGGCTTCCCGCTCGTTTAAGGACCACTTGCTTGTTGGAAACCCGCCCTTGAGAAGCAAAGCCTTGACCTCCATACTAATTCGGGAAACCCCATCAACAGCGTCTCCACCAGTGATAATTTCATCTACGTAAAAGTCCCAATGGGAAAGCATCCTCTTCATCGCTTGCAAGCTGATGCATTGCACGGCTGGCCAAGAATGTGGCAACCTAAGTGACATATGTAACTGTTTCCAGTTTGCATATCTTTATTTTGTCCTCTGGTGTATCCCGCAGAAATAAGCACTGCAAATACTCGTCAGAATATGTGACACGAACGCACCTGTACATTTTAAAAATGTCACCGCACAGCGCAACCTTAAAAGGACGAAAACGGATAAGTGTATTGTAGATTTTTAGGTGAATTGTGGGACCAGTAAAAAATACGTCGTTTAATGAAGCGCCAGAAGTATTCCTGGCCGATCTGTCAAAAACGACACTCAACTTTGTTGTTGTGCAGTCAGGCTTCTGAACACAATGATACTGCGGTAGATTATGCTCCTTTCTTGCTAATGGCATAGGACCTAGATCAATGTATTCCTGGAGGAAAGCTAAATAGTGCTCCTTCAATTTCGGGCTCCGTTTAAGCTTGGCCTCCAATGCCTTAAAACATCTTAAACAGCTCTGGTAGGAGTCACCTATTATATACTATTATTATTACTATTACCTATTATTATATACCTAAAAAGCTCATCAGTGAATGAAGGCTCCGCAATGCAGCTAAAGATGAATGCTTATTTAACTGATAAGAACAGCCACCAGAAATGATCACGCCAAGTTTAGTCTTTTAAAGAGAAGGCAAGTCATCAGCAATGCGAATTTGACCAACGCAGATGAGATCGAAAAAAAGCCCGACTCCAAGTAGTAGATCAAAACGCTTGACTTTGTTTACGTCCCCGTTTAGCTCAGAAACTTCGCCATTCCAACTGATACCGTTTTTTTTCGCAAACGCAAACACGTCCGATGATCTTCCGTAGGACTTTTCTCCCGAAGACACCGCGATGGTTGGTGCGTTGGGTTGCATCCCCCCTCTTTTGTATGTTGCTTATCATACTGTGGTTTCAATCATAAAGCATGATGTCCGCTATCTAAGCTCGTGCATGCACCCTACCACATCGCCTCCAGCTCAAGCAATTCAATCGGTAGCCCATCCGATCCTTTCTTGCTCTTTAGTCGTTGATTGGCGTCTTAGACTGCTTTATAACTAGGGATGGAAACTTCAACTCCATCCTCTATGATTGGATCTTCTTCTCCAGACGCTTGGTTGTCTTCTGCCAAAGGACTTGCAAAGTGATGCCTCCGAAACTTTGGTGCTGCCTCTGCATCTGTGATACAATTCCCATCATCAGAACAGGCAAGTGATCCAGCTCATTAGTCATGCGGTTGACTCTACGGTAAAAATGCCGTGTATCACTCCTGCTCCTGCTATTCTCCAAATATTCACACTCAAGCCTCCATCTCCTGCTTCCTTATCCTTAGAAGGCGATACTCATATCGTGTCATCATCCCTTAAAAATCCATAACGGCTCGTGTAGTTGCTGCTTGAAGCGTTTGTCTGTGGGCGGCTTCTGTTGCAGAATTTGCTTCTCAACACTCCTGGTTATTCCATGGATTCCGTTTTGGGGGACGTTGGAATCCAAGGGTTTTGACAGCAGAAACGTTGATGGCATAAAATATGTTCGCCCACGTATCCGGAATCTTTATAAGCAGTGAAGAGAGCTGGCCAAACCGGAGTGAGAGTGGAGCAGGCATCCCTCTGCTGTTAGGATTGCATCTTTTCGGTGTAATATAAGGTTGTCAAAAAAGTCTTGCGGTTTTTTTTTATTGAATTTATTTCAATTGTTCATAAAATTGGTACTAATAATGCGATTTAAGTCAAATATGCGCCGTTTTGTTCGATGACGAGTTCCCAACGAGATACCAACTTCATAATGCCCCTCTTATAGAAACTCGATTCCCTATCGTCAAAAAACTCGGAGAGCCAATTTTCACAGGACTCTCTTGTGGACAACTTCCGACTACCAAGCGCGTTCGCCATGGGCAGAAATAGGTGGTATTCACTTGGTGCGAGATCCGGACTTTACGGTGGATGCAAAAGAACCTCCCATCCGAGCTCCCGGAGCTTCTGGTGCGTCACCAAAGATGTGTGTGGCCTGGCGTTGTCCTGATGAAAGACAATTCGGCCTCTGTTGATCAAAGATGACCTCTACTGCATGAGTGCTTCATTCAAGCGGTCCAGTTGATGGCAGTACAGGTCCGAATTGAGCGTTTGGCCATAGGGGAGCAACTCATAGTGGCTGATTCCCTGCCAATCCCATTAAACACACAGAAGAACCTTCCTGGCCGTCAATCCGGGCTTGGACACCGTCTGGGCAGCTTCAGCGCTTTTCGACCAAGACCGTTTGCACTTCACGTTGTCGTAAGTGACCCAATTTTCATCGCCAGTCACCATCCGCTTCAGAAACGGGTCGATTTTGTTGCGATTCAGAAGCGATTCGCTTGCATCAATACGGGCAAAAATGTTTTTTTGCGTCAAGTCGTGTGGCTCCCATACATGAGCTTCTTTTTGAATCCATGCTTCTTCAAATGGTTTATAAAGGTTTATAACGGCTTCTACTATTCCGGTCTCTTTCGATCAATTCAGTGATTTTATCGCCATTTTCGACGACAGGCCTTCCGGACCGTGGCGCATCTTCGACCACCTCTGCACCAGAACGAAAACGTAGAAACCATCGTTGTGCGGTGGATATGGAAACTGTATCGGGTCCATAAACTGCACAAATCTTATTAGCTGCATGAGATGCATTTTTGCCTTTATCGTAGTAGTACTGTAAAATATGCCGTATTTCCTCTTTATTTTGCTCCATGTTTGCGACGCTATAACTCACGAACGATTAAAAACAAACATCAATTAATCAAACACGTGTTAGCGCGTGAAAAGAGTTTTCCAAAAAGCTTTAGCGTGAACCGATGCGACGAATACAACTAGAACTACGCGCTTGCAAAGACAAGCTTGCGGAAATACCGCAAGACTTTTTTGACAACCTGATATTTACATGACCTAGCTGTCCAACAGTTGCTCCAAAGATACTCGTCCGATTTCAACATGAAAATTTCCGATTAGGATCTTAATGTTATGTGACGGGCAGCGGCTATACGTTTCTATATAGAAAGCATCTTTGGTAGCATCATCCTTATCCTCTGTTTGGGCGTGCGCACAGAATAGGCTGATGTTGAAAAACTTGTCAGCTACTCGTGCTATAGCTTTGCTCGTACGACCGATCTACAACCAAACTCATGCCTATTTGTATGACAGCTGTGTATATGACAATTTCTTTTCCTTATGCAGCCCCTTCCTTTCCATCTCATTTCCCGAATAGTTGTAATGTGAGCCTTCAAATACGTGTGAATATCCACTAGTGGTTGAGTGGCACCAGGTCTATGCAGTTTCCGTACATTCCAAGTGCATGCTCTCAAATCATTGCCCATTTGGTATTTGCCTTGGTCATCAACGTTATTCGGGTTTTTACCCAAAACTCCTCTTGCATTTTTCACTGATTTTTTTGTTTTCCATGGGTAGCCTGCGTACTTTATTGACTTGGTGTGATAGTACCTTTCTGTACTACATATTCCAAGAATTTAACTTTCTCTTTCAACATCCGACACTTTAACTAATAGAGATAGATGGATTGAAGACATTTTTCTCTTTAGATTTAAACTCTTCCATTCCTCGGTCAATATAAACGACTGCATCATCGATCAGAATTTGTTCACGCATAACTGCCATAAAAACATTGTAAAAATTGCTAACGAGTTTGGAATACCAAAGTGTTTATAAAGTAAATAATTACGTCCATTCTGAGTTATGAAAGAAGTGTGTTTCTGCGAACCTACTTCGACTATGCAACTTTCAGGATAGTTTAATATAATTACTCTACAAACGAATTATAAATGACAATACTGTACGATATGAATAAGCTAATTAAAAACGGCATTGCAGTTTGGAAATTATTTAACTTCCCGTGACAAATGGGGAAGTGGCAGACAAAACTTTTAATGACAGTCCAATTATGCAGTTGCTTGGATCATGCGTACATAAATTTGTGTTCCTATGTGCCATAGTGACTGGGATATCCGCTGAAAGTACCGATTTTTTCCGAGGTGTGTCCAGTTTTTTGCTCATTGTCTGCAAATGGGGGGATGGGGGGGGCATCGCAAAAAATAAAAAGATTTTGTATTGACAGACTAAATATGTGATCGATTGAGACCGAGCTAGAACTTGTAATCAGACCCGGTTGCTCTATCTTTCCCTTCAAGAGTATATTTGGTTTGTTCAAAGTATATAACTGTCAGAAGGAGGTCTGGCAGACCCCATAATGTATATTTATTCTTGATCAGCATCAACAGCCGAGTCGATATAGCCATGTCCGTCTGTCCGTATGAACACCTGGATCTTTTAAACTACAAAAGCTAGAGCCACCAAATTTGGAATGAAAGTTCGTTATTATGTCAGGCAGATCAAGTTTTTTTCAAATTGTTGCCACGCCTTTTACCGCCCCCGCAATGAGCAAAAAACCAGACACACCTCAAAAAAATCTAAGTTTTAGGTTAATATCTCTTGAACTATGGCACTTAGGAACACCAATTCCGGTATGCAGGTGCCTACAGACAGCTTTAATGCAATGCCATTAAAAATTTTAAGCTTCAACGCCCACTTTTCTCATATGAGCTAAAAAACTTTTAAACTTCAAACCAGGATTTAAGGCATTTAGTCAAATAGTACAGTGTTTGTAATTAATTATTCGTGTAGAGGAATATCATATCAAACTATCCTGGGCGGCATTAAAATCCGTCCATTCACAAAAAAGTTAGAACGTTGGAAAAACTACGTAATTTAGCTGAAATTTCGCTGCCTGTGTGACGTCAGCGTTGCTCGCAGACGCTGCGAGGCTGCCGTGCCGAACAGTGCTAGGCACGCATACATACATATGTGGATACACATAATTTCAAGCGAGTGTGTACTTGTATGTATAACATGTAAATGCTGATAATCGGAATGTTATTGAAAGAGGCGAGTGGTGCAACTGGTAGAGCGCGATGTGGAATCTTTGTCTGAGGGTCGTAGGTTCGAATGCTGACAATGGGAATTTTTAATTTAATTTATTTTATTTACACCGTCTTAAAACAAATAATAAAACAAAAATATAATCTTTTCTACTGACAATACTACTAGATGGGGAAGAAAAATTAATTAGAGATGGATCAGAATTTATGGACATATGAGGAGGAACTTAAAGTTCATTTGGACTAATAGACAACCTAAAATTGGAAATATTCCTCTTAGGGTAATCATTTAAAAGGTTCATACAAGCAGGTTCTTAAATCTTCAAAATAGTTCCCAAAAGCCTCTTTTTGTTTGACTCATGAAGCCCATTATGTCCCTTTCAACGTCCATACAAGACTAACATGCCCACGTTTACATTGCCACGCACCTGGCAGTTTTTATACTCTCTGCAAGAGTATATTGTGTTTGTGCAAAAGTATGTAACAGGCAAAAGGAGTCGTGTCAGACCCCATAAAGTATATATATTCTTGATCAGTCACAAGACGAGTCGATATAGCCATGTCCGTCTGTCCGTCTGTCTGTCTGTCCGTCTGTCCGTATGAACAAACAGATTTCAGAGATGGTAAGAGCTACAAGTTCGAGCTTGGTGTCAATCGATCACGTATTTAGTCAGTCAATACAAGAATCTTTTTTTTTTTTGATGCCACACCCCATTCGCCCACGAATAACAAAAAAATAGACACATCTCGGAAAAAATCGGTGTTTTCGGCGAATATCTCAGTAACTTTGGCACCTAGGATTACCAATTTTGGTATGGAGCGTTCCTAGCGACACCGTAAATGCATTGGCATTTAAAATTTTGGACTGCCACTCCCCTTTTTCCTACAACACATAAAAATAATTCTCAACTTTCGTTTCGTTTTTAGGCATATGTTCATATAGTACAGCATTGTAATTGTATAATTCGACTGGAGGCTAACTATATCAAACTATTCCTGAAAAGTGCAAACCGGACTATAAACAAGAAAACTAGAAGCGTTACAATATTGATAGTTGAACGCAAAATCACTAATGAATGCAAGCAAGACAGAAACGTTTTCGCTGCTTGTGTGGCGGCAGCGCTGCAAGCAGTCGCTGGCCGCGCCGACCACACACATACATACATGATTATATGAACACATATAATGTCAAACGTATGTGTATTCGCATACAAACAAACTGATGTATGTGTGTTTATGCTTAGATTGTTTGTGTTTCAATGTGTTTTAATGCAAGTACAAGATATTATAATATCTTGCTACCTATTTTAATAATTTAACCGGGAAAAAAATGCAGAGAGTATTATACGGTCGGGCGTGCTCGACTGTACTTTTCTTTCTTGTTACATTTGCAGACATAAATAATAGTAGAAAATTTAAAAACTACGGAAAAATCTTATACGGCAAAAATAAATTGAATACCTTAAATGAAATAATAATAATAAATAATACACAAGGGTTAAGTAAACTGATAATAAGCCCTTTCGGGACTTTGGGATACCTGTTACAAAGTTGCAGTGTTGTTTTTTTTTGCAATAGCAATTGCATCACGTGTACTATAACTTTTGATTTCCTGTACGTTAACGTTTTCCTGAAGATAGAACGCCGTGAAGTGTGTTAAAGGCGTGTTAAAAACAAAAGTAATCTTTTACTGGCTGGGTATCTTACTTTTCTTTCGAGACCTCTCGGGCCACATTAGCTCTTAAAGTCTTTGGGAGCGAACGGACTGACAAACATTGCCATAATGACTCCGTTACTGATGGTGTGCAAAATATATATGCGGGATCCGGTTAAATTAATTCTTTGATCGTCCCTGGAGCCTGGAGTTGAGTCACCACCAATAGTCATCTTGAAGATAATACCCAGAACTAAGCTTTTGACCGACTCTTCTAAAGATTAGGTCACAGTGACCAATCCAGTTAGTGCATAGGAGAAACTAAAAAGTGCAGGCGTAGAATCGACATATACAAGTACTGCTCTGTTTAAAGTATATAAGAGGCATTGCGTTTCGGCACTGATGTATATGTGATTTTTATACTCTCTGCGAGAGTATATTGGGTTTGTGCAAAAGTATGTAACAGGTAGAAGGAGGCGTGGCAGAGCCAATCAAGTATATACATATTCTTGATCAGCATCAACAGCCAAGTCGATATAGCCAAGTCCGTCTGTCTGTCTGTCCGTCTGTCTGTTCGTATGAACTAACACATTTCAGAGATGGTAAGAGCTACAAGTTTTCGCTGCCTGTGTGTCGAAAGCGCGGCCCGCAGACGCTATCCGCGCCAAATACAAACATACACAAATATGTATATGCATCATATATTGTCAAACATATGTGTACACGCATACAAACAAACAAATGTATAATATTATATAAGATATTGTGTAAGCTTTAATAAAATAAAAAAAAAAAAAAAAAGAAAAAAACATATGTTTGATTATGCTAAGATTGTTTTTGTTTCAAAGTATTTTAATTCAAGTACTGCCAGTTGTAATATCTCGATAACGATTTTCATAGTTAAATCGGGAAAAAAATGCAGAGAGTATTTTATGGTCGACTGTACTTTTCTTTCACCGGTATATACCCGTTACTCGTAGAGCAAAAAAAAAATCACCTAGTGTCACAAAGAAATCACAATCATAAATGTGACTAAATATTTCTTTAATGAAAAATAAATGCTGCAAATAAATCGCCAATTCAGAGGATGGATAAATACAGGAACAATTTACAAAAAGCGCAAATGAAGAAAAAGTAACTTTAACGGCAACAATTTCAATTGCGTCCAGTGGTGAAACATCTATTATTTCAGCATTTAGGGATGATTTTAATGAAAGAAGAACTATACAGCGTCGATTAAGATGATCGCGCCTAAAGATATTAAAATTGGATGACTTTATTTCATTATAAGTTATGCCAGCATTAGGCCCACTCTCTGAATATGCAATAATATCAGAATCTCATGTAATGAATTAAAAGTTGGTCAGAATCTAGATTTTTGAGGCAATGGCTGGGGCTGCTTGAGTCGAACCACAAGTCAAAAGAATGACAGGCAGTGCCGGGAAAGCAACGTTGGCACATGACGGTCGATATAGTACTGGGGATATTGCAGGAGGAATTAATGAATTGGGTTGTGAGGATTAAGTAAGCACATTTTATATCCATAATGTTGTCACACAGCCACCAGTGCACATAATTCGGTTGGTCACAGTCCTGGGATGGACCATAAGTGCAAATATTTTCGCAGCAGGTCATTTCAATCAAAATAAGTCTTGCAATATTAGAGTGAAAACAAGAAAAACAAGAAAAACAAGAATGTTATATTCGCGTCGCGACTTTAGGATGCCCGTTACTCAGTTTCGATATGTTATTAGCAATGGTGATAGATAAGATAGCTTGGCAAACAGAAAATGTTCATAATTCATGTTTCATGTTTAGAGCATATTTTCGACCGATCGTTCCATTGGGAGCTATACGATATAGTAGTCCGATTTGGATCAAACTTGGTCAGTATGTATATATTGATGGCAAATGTATTCTGTGTGAATTTTATAAATATAGCATGGTCATCGAAAAAGTTTATCATACTATTTCATATTTGGAGCGCATTTTTGACCGATCGGCCTTATGGGAGTTATACGATTTAGTTGTCTATTTTTATCAAACTTGGTCAGTACATCTACTTCCTAGACATGTTCTTCCCTTGTGAATTTGGTTCAGATAGCATAGCTAACAAAGTTGTCTAAACTAAAACATTCTTGTTTTACCTGTACATTTATCTTTATATGAAGATAGAACGCCCTAAAGTGGGCTTGGAAAACTCAAAAAAACAAATTTGTATTGATTGGGTATTGTACCTTTCATTTGCAACCCCTTTCATCTTTCTAGCTCTTACAGTCTCTGAGATTCTTCTGTTCATACAGACCGACGGACCGACAGACGGACATGGCTATATCGACACGGCTATTGATGCTGATCAAGAATATCTATACATTATGGGGTCTGCCACGCCTCCTTCTCCCTGTTACATACATTCCAACGATTTTACTCTTCGAGTAACGGGTATAAAAATAGTTAATTAAATTGATTAATTAATAAAAAGTTAATCTGGTAATAAAAACTAAAGAAATTGATCGAACAATAGTTGCGAGGATGGGGGAAAATCCAGAAAAACCCAACCAAATCAATGTATTCCAAAACTATCATGAAAGATCTCTTATTTAAAGGGACGCATGAATGGCAGAAATTTCAAACATACTGGCCCTGTGAGTCAGAGATTTAACGGAGTTTGCTGAAAAGTGATGCTTTAAGATGGGAAAGAGAGAGAGGCGGAGAGAGAGATGTATCAATTATTCTATATTATTCATTATAATATCCAAAAACAATTTTGCAAGCGTAGTCATGTAGTAGTGCATGTAGGAAGAATGTAGTAGTACCTGGTTGCCCTGGTTGGAATATTAAAATTGGGGCGTTCTAAAAGGGATAGGGAGCAGATACCAACTATAAGTATATGAATGAAAATATGAATATATCCACAGAAAAAGGGAAGGTAGAAAACCTAAATTACTAAGTTAATGTAATTTAGATTGCAATCTATTAAGGAATACCTCATTTATAAAAGAGGTATATTTCAATAGATTGGTCGAAGTCGACCGATTCTTAGCAAACACGTAATGGCCAGATAAGATAGCTTAGGGATTGCAGACAACTTCGCAATTCCCCTGTAACGGATAAATCTGACTTGCTCCCTTTTTTATGCAATGTGATAAAGTGAGATTCTTTACATAAGGTAGGAAAGATAGAGGACAGAGAAATGTTAAACAGAATTAAGCGAGGTTTTATTATAGAAGAACAGCACTCCTTAAGCACACAAATGGAATATTGTTAGGCCCAGGTAGGGATGTTAAAAATATCGATACGATATATCATGTATCGATATTCAATACGATATGTAAGTATAAGTTCGATATGATATTGAACGCGATATTTGGTCAATATGTCGATATCTATGGCGATATATCGTATTTGACGGAAAATTTTCTCATCCCTGGCACGTATTTACCGGCTTTTTGTTTTGTGGTGTGACTAGCTTTTTTAAAATGCCAAAGTAAGTATTTTCTTAACTTAACTGCTATCAAAATGCATACAAAAGTTATTTAATTTAAGAATAACGTATAAGGCCTCCAAAGCTTGGCAGAACTTTGAAAAAGTTGATGGAAACACCGTCCGATGCAGAATATGCAAGCGGCAATACGAGCAACCTGACTGCCCACATGAAAAACAACCAAAAGGGATACAATTTTGATAATTGTCAGCAGCCAAACACTCCGTTGACATTGCCGCAAAGCATTCATGAAATTGATACTTCCATAAATGGATCCAAAGCCGTTAGGATGGATAATTCCCTGGCTTTTTGGATAGCAAAAAACCAACAGCCCTATTCCGTTGTGGAGGAGGAGGGTTTTAAAAAATTCTGTTCCATTGCGGTTCCGCATTATAAACAGCCAAATCATCAAAAGATGCCAGACTTAGTTGATGAAAAATTTGAATATTTGTCTGCCAAATGGAAGCAAACGTTGTTGTGCAGGAATATCACACTAACGGCAGATATATGGACGGAAACAATGTCGATGAGAAGCTTTCTTAGCGTTACAGCTCACTTGAAGCAAAATTCAAACATTGTATCAGTTAATATTGGTGCTTATGAGTTCATCGATCGCCACATAGCTGAAAATATTGGAACAGCGTTGACCGACATATGCAACGAATGGGGCATATCGCTAACAAATGTTACGGCCTTTGTAACAGACAACGCAGCTAACATGGTCAAAGTTGTTGATGATGTGTTTGGAAAAAAAAAACATTTACCTTGTGTGGCTCACACATTGAACCTCGTTGCAAAGACCGTGCTAAGCATTGTGCCTGTGAAGGAGTTGCTTTCAAAAATTAAAGCTATTATAACCTTTTTTAAGCAAAGCTGTGTAGCGAGCGACGAGCTTCGAAAACTGGAATGCGACCACAAACTCATACAAGATGTTGCTACCAGGTGGAATAGCACTTTCTACATGCTAGAAAGATTTTTGCTTTTGAAAGAAAATATTAACGCGGCTCTAATGAAAGTGAAGACAGACATAACGATGGTTACCGGAATTGAAGTAAAATTGGCGGAGTTTCTGATAAATTTGCTTCGACCTTTGGAGTCTGCCACCCGAGATCTATCTGGCCAGAAGTATTGCACTGTCAGCATGATAATTCTGGTCATAAATGCGATGACAGACGACATAAAAGCTATTACAGCCACTGAAAAGGTACCAGAACAATGTCGTCAATGCCTCCTTACGGAAATCCAAAAACGTTTTTCATCTATCGAGCAAGTATGTACATATATAGTATATAATTAAATTATTTCAAAATATATTTTTAATCTTTGTTTTTAGGTTTCAATGCTGGCAATGGCGACGGTCCTGGACCCTCCCTTTAAAAAATGTTTTTTTTTAATTGTCTGGCAGTTGCTGCAGCAATGGCGAAGCTTGACACCTTTAGTAATGCCGAAGCAAATTCTACAACTACAAGTGCAGTAAGTACTGAAAGTACTGAACTTAAACCATCGTTTTTTTGGAGCAAAGTATCAAACGTGCATACTCAAAAACACAAAAATGTGCGAAAAAAATGAAATACGGCATTATTTAAATTTGCCCATGGCTGATCCTTAAGCCAATCCACTAATGATCTGGGAGGCAGACAAATTAAAAATGCCAAATCTTTATAAAAAAGCAATGCAGTTGCTTCCCGTTGTCGCAACGTCTGTGGCTTGTGGACGACTTTTTTTCATCTGCTTAAAGCCAGAAAGCTTCTATTTTTGGGAAGTCTGGAAAGTGAAGAGTAGGAGCTTTAAATACACGGTAAGGTTTTTTATGCATAACCAACTTTTAAATTTTACTTTTTTACTTTTAGATACTATTATTTTGTTGGATCTCTTAGATTTAAAATGCTTTATAAGTTTAAAATTCCTTGTAATGTTTAAATATGAAGTCATACATATTATTATTTTGTTAAAACTCTTAGATTTAAAATGCTTTATAAGTTTTAAATCCCTTGTAATGTTTAAATATGATGTCATACATATTATTATTTTGTTAAAACTCTTAGATTTAAAATGCTTTATAAGTATAAAATCTTTTGTTATGTTTAAATATGAAGTCATACATATTACCTAAAAAATTATTTAAAAAACAAGAAAGAAAAGTACAGTCGAGCACGCCCAACCGTATAATACTCTGCATTTTTTCCCGGTTAAATTATTAAAATCGGTATCAAGATATTACAATGTATTGTACTTGCATTAAAACACGTTGAAACAAAAAACAATCTAAGCAAAATCAAACATCTGTTTGTATGCGAATACACATACGTTTGACATTATATGTGTTTATACATATACATATGCATGTGTGTATTCGGCCAGCGACTGCCGGCCGCGCTGTCGCCACACAAGCAGAGAAAACGTTTCTGTCTCGCTTGCACTCATTAGTGATATTGCGTTCAATTATCAATGTTGTAACGCTTATAGTTTTCTTGTTTATAGTCCGATTTCAATGCGACTTTTTAGGATAGTTTTATATAGTTAGCCTCCATTCGAATTATACAATTACAATGCTGCACTATATGAACAAATGCCTGTAGGCGGAAGGAGTTATTTTTATGTATTGTGGGAGAAAGGGGCGTGGCAGTCCAAAATTTTAAATGCCAATGCATTTGCGCTGCCGCTAGGAACCTCCACACCAGAATTGGTGATCCTAGGTGCCATGGTTACTGAGATATTCGCCGAAAACACCGTTTTTTTCCGAGGTGTGTCTAGTTATTTACTCATTGTGGGCGAATGGGGCGTGGCATCGAAAAAAAAAAAAATTCTTGTATTGACTGACTAAATATGTGATCGATTGACACCAAGCTCGAACTTGTAGCTCTTACCATCTCTGAAATCTGTTCGTTCATACGGACAGACGGACAGACAGACGGACAGACGGACAGACGGACATGGCTATATCGACTCGGCTTGTGATGCTGATCAAGAATATATATACTTTATGGGGTCGGCCACGCCTCCTTCTGCCTGTTACATACTTTTGCACAAACCCAATATACTCTTGCAGAGAGTATAAAAATGTATTCAAAATGCTTTTTACTTGCTATTTTCTTATATTTTTACAGTTATAATTTTAAAGAGATTTCTGTAATTTATAATGTCGGTATCGAACTCGATATACGCGATATTGAACGCGATATGATATTTTCGATACGATATTTAATTTGATATTTTTATTGATATCGATATCGCTATTTTCTTGGCGATATACATCCCTAGGCCCAGGAGAGAAGGAAGACTTTAAGGTGTTAATTGAGGGAAGCGTTCAACTACAGTCGATTCTCGTTATTTTAAAACTGCGATATTTCGAGCCTATCATTAACTCAAAGTTATCACGAGCCCCCATACAAAATCAATTTGTATTTCGAATTATATCCATTCATTTTTATGCACTCAGTAATTCGAACTAAAAAATCACTGCTAAGATGCAGTAAGTATAAAAGTTTCACGATTGCTGAAAAGAAAAAATTAAATGATACAGAAGGAGGTAAGAAGAAAAGCGCTATAGCAAAAGAATTTAAGATTTCAGATATTTGAAAAGTCTGAGCAGCAGCAATGTCTTTCGAAGACAAATAGACCATTACAATGCTGTACTATATGAACAAACGCCTAAAACCGGAACGAAAGTTGGAAATTATTTTTATGTATTGTAGGAAAAAGGGGCGTGGCAGTCCAAAATTTTAAATGCCAATGCATTTACGCTATCGCTAGGAACCTCTATACCATAATTGGTGGTCCTAGGTGCCATGGTTACTGAGATATTCGCTATATAACCACTATATTTTCCGAGGTGTGTCTAGTTTTTTGCTCATTGTGGGCGAATGGGGTGTGGCATCGAAAAAAAAAGATTCTTGTATTGACTGACTAAATATGTGATCGATTGACACCAAGCTCGAACTTGTAGCTCATACCGTCTCTGAAATCTGTTTGTTCATACGGAAGGACAGACGGACATGGCTATATCGACTCGGCTTGTGATGCTGATCAATAATATATATACTTTATGGGGTCTGCCACGCCGCCTTCTGCCTGTTACATACTTTGCACAAACCCAATATACTCTTGCAGAGAGTATAATAAAAGTTTAAAAGTTTGCTTCCATGTAAGCAAAAATGCTCTTAAGCAGAATTCGCGAAGAATGCAAAAACAAACGTTAACGAAGCAGTTAAACAACACTAAGGCAATGCGTGGACGCAAGCGCAAAAAATTATTGATTGCAAGTGAACAAACACACAAACTTAGAGGCGTCCTATCCCCTGTTCCATGGAACATTGCGATCAATGGACTACCACGGAAACTAAATGGGAGTGGGTTGTAGCCTACGCTGATGATGTTGCTATTATCTTCTGAGCGAATGAATAAATCTCTTCACTTCTTATCCAAATGGGCCTCGAACAATGGACTAGGGGTTCATTCTATCAAAACTGAACAAGTCCTTTTTACCAACAAGTACAAGATTCCACGACTTAGAATCCTCTCTTCACTCCTCAAAATACTAAGCAAAGAATCTTTGTTTACGACTCGATTGAAAGCTTATCTATTATAGAATGCTTGTATAGAAGACTGAACACGGCAGGCTTCAGTCACTATCTGAACATGCAGGAAGACGATAGGCCTGAAATGGGGTGTAATCCCTCACATCACCCGTTGGCTCTGTACTCTCATAACTCGGCCCATCCTCCTGTATGGGGTCTGGTGGCCAGTCTTTAAAGGGAGGACTACTCTAGCCAGACTAAGCAAAATACAGTGCATGGCAGGACTCTACACCCTGGGTGCTCAACGCCTGGTTATAAGGATGAGAGAATCTAATCCCTGGAACTTAAGTGGGTGGGGACATTCCTTCAGCATCAACAAAATCAATTTCTGTATTCCCACAAAATACACTAAGACCCCTTTCAAAGTGGTTGCCTGGAGAAGTGACCTTCCTAACCTAAACACCTCCTTGCAACTCTATACTTATGGCTTGCGCACAGGAATAGGAATCTTATCCAAAGTGCATAATCTCCCACCTTACTTGGCCAACTCGGTCGCAGGACAAGTTATGTTGACACAAAAAAGCTGTTTTTCAGTCTTACACGAATTCTGTAAAAGCTGTGAAAACGAGGGAAAAGAATGTTAAGTGGTCATTTCTTCTGTCACTTTCCAGCCCATCTCAGAGCTATCCAAGCTGCAACCACAGCAGATCTCAAGATTTCTGCGAGCCACAGGATTAAATATAATCTGGGTGATGTATTTTCCGACTAGACTACATACCACACCTCAATGCTTTATTCAATATTTCCCTAAAATCCCCATGTTATCACAGCGGGCCGACCTGCGGCTCATGTGTGTTGCTGGTTGCTGGTTGCCATAAAATAAATTGTTCTATGGAAATGCTAAAAAATTCATTTTATCGATGAATGCAGAAAAACTCCAAGGGCATGTCTGCCAATAGTTAACAACTCACAGTTGTTACTTGCTAAATAATAAAATGCACAAGTAAGTTAGAAAAGAATTCCCATTGACAAATTAAATGGCATGTGAACTAAACGAAAATTACTTTTCCGTTTTCTCAGGACGGTGTTAGGCTGATTAAATTCCAGTACAAGTCAGAAAGGCTAGAATTGTACAAGACCCCGTTCTCACGGAAGTGTGCATTTCTCCAAACAAAGTTTATATATAGAATGTGTGTATTACAAGCATTGAAAAACAAAAAGCAGAACCATTCATATTTTATAATCATAATAATCTGTGTAAGTTAACCATGAGCTTTCAGCTGCTCGAAGTAATCAAGGGTTTTTGCAACATGCGCTACCCAAATGAGGTGACTCAACGTTATCAGTGGTCAGCGAAGTAGCCTAAGCAAGAGTGTCATTTTGCGCAAGTTCAATCTATATATTTTTTGTTTACTACAGGATTGCATAATAAATACCGAGAGAAATATCTTAAAACTGAATTTTAATTTATGTTAAGCGACGATGGGACCCCGCCGCTACTAGCCGTAGGCTCGGCAGAACGCTGAGTCTGCACCTTCTGCAGGCGATCAGCCCGCTTCAGCGTGCTGGCATCCGATTTCGCCTGCAACATTGTCGCGACTGCACCCTGTGCAGAACTTGCTGAAGTTTCGCAAGCTTTTTTTGACTGGCTCGTGTTGACTCCTCCACGGGTAATCTGAAACCCGTCCTCGTGTTTTCCATTGGCTTTGCGTAGGTAAATTTTGCAAGCGATGGCGAGGAGTCCGAAGATGGTTGTAATGATGAGGCAGCCGCCAAACATTTTCGAAGTTATTTCGGCTTGGAGACTCCCAATGTAGCGGAGATTTTTTAAACTCAAGTCGTGTAGAAATGGTAAGCTGAGATTCTCACGGAATAGTGTGATGTTCACTATAGCTGCTGTTGAGTCCGCCAGCTTTTTTTTTTAGGATACCCCGGTAATTGGGGAAAGTTCTTGCTCCGCAATCGGACACCAAGTCGCTTTCATCTAAATCTATTATAAGATAATTGCGTTGTACGGGAAAGATACTAATTTTTCTAGAATTTATTTTGGGTTTAGGAAATTTAGGATTTAGGGATCGCCACATTTATGTTTAAAATTAACGAAGTCTCTGTTAAACAAAATAGCAGGCATGAACATCACCCAAATGTATTAGCTAATGCTTTACATTTCTCATCAAGTCCTTCTCGTCGTCGCTTAAAAAGGGTGTTTTTGGACCAATTGCTTAAAAGGAGCATGTAGTAAAAATTTTATGCAAAATTCCGTCGGTTTCCATGTCTAGGTGATTCTTACAGAGGTTTTTAAGTTCGGAAGAATAAAACTTTAAATAAATGAAAATGTCTAATAAAAAAAAGAAAATTTAATAAGAAAATATAAAAGTTCAGAATTTTGAAATGCTTTAATGTTTGACACCTCTAAGAGGTCTGCTATGCTAATATTTGTGAGCTGCTCATTTAACTTTTTTAAATCGATGCTGTCAAGAATACGCGGGCTAATTAAATTAATTTTGGCAAGTGTTACTGAGGTGATCAAGTCTTCTTAGCTTGCGATAATCATTCTGTTTTTTGCTAGGACAGTCGCGTAGAAATTTTCGATTTCAGCGTCTGGTTTATAAATTGCGTTAAGCGCTCTTGAGATTTCATTAAGTCTTACTTGAAATTTGATGTTTATTTCGATTTGTCTGTTTACGGAATCTACTAATTGACCTTATTTAAATTTTATTTGCTCCCAGCCTTCAAAATCGTGGGTTCCTGCTATTGCCTTAAGGACACTGCCTATTGTGTTTATGCTCCTAGCTTGCGTATGGTAAACATTGAGGGAATTAATTAAGGTGCCCATGTGTTTTAAGTCGGTCCTCAGTATCTGTTTCATATGGTCCTTGGTTAGTTTGTCTATAAAGGTCCATGTCTCTTTGACGTACGTCTCGTATTCTGTTATGTTCGTTGTGTGGCCCATGTAACCTAACTCGTCCCATAATGTCACGTTCCCATCGATTAAAGGTATGTAGTCCGCGTGCGTGCAATCGTTAAGTCTTGATGTCGCCTCGGTCATTTTTCGTAGTTGTTAAAGTCAGCGCCACGAAGTATCTTAACCTAATATAAAAAATGTATTTCAAAATAAAAAAAATATTTTTTTGTAATTAAATTGATGCTTATAGCGAAGTAGGGGCCTGTTTTAAATTGTCCATGTGGACCCCCTTCCTTTTATAAGATCCGCCGTACCTAGGCCCGCTTCTACTGTCGCTTTGGTGAATGCTAAATGCCGAAGTTTTTCGACAGCATGGTTCGAATGGTCTCCGAATTTCGGGACCTTTCGTTGTCACAATACAATGTTTTTGTAATGGGAAAAAAGTTAGAATATGTAGCAGAGAGCCTTTATACCCGCGATTGCTTGTGAACGAATGCGTTGGACGATCGCGAATTTCGAGAATTTGTCGATGGACGTGAGGAAGTATTTACTGTCTGTGGAATAGACATCTACATGTAACACTTCTCCAGCATATGTCGGGACTGGTGGTTTCCCTATCTCCTGTCTTACTTGGTGACGGTCATAATTGCTCATTGGGCAAACTCTACAGTTTGCCGCAATTTCCATTGTTAGTCGGCCGATTTTCGGGAAATATCTGCTGGGCATTCTCCTGCGCCGTACGGTATGCACGGTTGTGCTCGGCTGTGGCTATTTTTCTCTGCTCAGAGATGTCTGTAACGAATGTCTCGATCAAAGGGTGTTGTATGAACTCGAGCATTGAAAGCTCGCAGTGTATTGCGTTGGTTACTTCGACGTTCACAACTTCCTGCAGTATCTGCATAAGAGGGTTCCGCTCAGAGAACCCGATGCAGTGTCGGGTCTTTGTTTTGAACAGAATATAGGTTGTGGTTTAGCTTGTGCTTTCTTCCAGAATTATCTGGTTCCGGAAGCAATTTACTGGCCTGTTTGTAGTTTCAATTGTATAGGTCAATGACTCCTCACTGTGGATTGTTGCAGCATCTGATTGCGCAAAATCTTCGAAGGCATTATTATTTTGACAGAATAGTGCGTCTGCTACTAGGTTTTCTATACCTGGTTTGAAGATGATGCTGGCATCATGTTCATCAATAAATGCCTTCCACCGCTTTCGCGTAGCGTTTGGATTTTTATCTGAAACGGCAAAAGTTAAAGGTTGGTGGTCCGTGAAGATCTTTAAGGTATTAACACCATACAGATAGTGTCTTAGGCTCTTTAGTGCCTACACACTTACTTCGCGCTCGTTAGATGCAAAGTTTACTTGCACGAGATCATAGTAATGGCGCGTCCGCCCTGTGACAGAACAGCACCAAGCCCTTGACCTGACGCATCAGTCGTTAGGTCGAAAGATCTCTGAAAGTCAGTGTATGCTTACATTACTTCTTCCGACGCTAGCAATTCTTTAAGCCAGTTTAATGCGTCCAATTGTTTCGGGATCAGTTAAATTTTCACTTTCTTTGATTGATTTGCACCTATCTTACCGTTTTCGCCTTTCAGAGTTTTAGTAAGGGGTTTTGCGACGTTGGCAAAACCTAAAATAAAACATCTGTAATAACTCGCTAATCCCAGGAAGGACCTGAGATTAGACAGATAACGGCCGACGTCCGGACTCCGCCCCTGCATACCGTGAATCCTAGGCATTCTAGGCTTTTTTTAAAGAATTTAGATTTCTCTTGTGAGACCCTCATAGTGGGGAAGAAGATAATTACGTCATCAACGTAGACGTAATAGTTCTTCCCATCCTGTTTCCTTAGGACATCGTCTATTGCTCGTTGGAAAATACTTGAAGCATTTTTTACACTGAAGGGGAGCCTGCAGAATTCATACTATCCGTTATTAACGAAGAAAGCCGTTTTTCCCTATCTCCGACAGTTCAATCTGTTGGAAACCTGATTTTAGGTCTAATGTCGTGAAATACTGGGCTTCGCCCATGTTTGACAATATAGTTCATGTTGTCGGGATAGGATGTTTATCGTCCGTAATTTTTTGGTTCAAATTCCGGAAATCAATCACTAGTCGTTTTTTCTTATGCCCTGAGTCGTCGATTCTTTATTTATCCACGACCCATATTGGGTTATTATAAGGGGATTTCCATGGTCTTATTATGCCGTCCGCTGGAAGTTGTTGGACTTTTGCTTTGACAAAGTCAGACACCCCAGCCGGGTACGGGTACAACTTGGAGTACACCGGTTCGTTATCCGTACGGATAGTAGGGATTGTATTAATATCCGTGTCGTTAATTCGAAAAAGATTTACCCCTTGACCTTGGGTGACTTTTTTGTTTAGATCTAGTTAAGCATTGACCCGCTTTAGCAGATCATGGCCGATTATACAATCGAAGTCTTTTAGAGACACCAGCATAAAAAGTAAAATCTATCTTAAAAAAGGTCAACGAGGCTATTTTGTTGGATTTTAGTATGACGATGCATTGATTTTACTTGAAAAATGTTTTTGACTGGTTTTTGAGGTTCCGGTATCAATCAACTGTTCGTTCAAAGAATGGAAGCAGGGACTTCCCGCTTAAAAATTGCAAGCTACAGCTCCTCACAAATCATCCTCAGCTGTTCCTGCCTCCTGCTGTGCATATAATTCTTCATTTTTTTCTTGGGGCAAATGTTTGAGATTCTGCTGTGTTCTCATGGATTTGTCTCCTGTACCCTGGTTACCCCTGTGTAGGTAGCCTAAACCGGGAGGAAGAATCAACTTCCATTGGCTCGGGACCGCGCCCTTGGGGCTTTTGGTGATTGAAGAGTTGTTTTGTTCTATTGACTTTCACCTGTCCCTGATCGTTATCTCTTTGGATTTTTTGTTATCATTATTATCATTCTCTTGCTGGGCGTTTTGTCGCCAATTTTGAGAACTTTGGGTGTTAGGTTTCCTTGCGATTTCTTCGGCATGTTTCGCGTAATTGGCCGCGAAAATGCTTCTCTCGTTGCTCGACTCAGTTTCTTGAGCAAGAGCTGCAGCAGTTGGGAGATCATTCGGTGTTGCAGGGAAAACGGCCTTTTTCAGGGATTTCTTTAACCCTTGTTTCCCGTATGGATTTCACCATATCCAACGGCTCATCGCACTTGGTCCCCTGTACTATTTCGATCTCCTTAAAAATTTCAATCTGGGGGTCGATCGCTTGAGTTTATTGAACTGCTCCGGGATATGAGCAAGTTTTACTTCAAACATTTTTTCTAGTTCGACAAGCGCCAGGCACACCTGGTCGTCTAATTGAAATATCTGTTGTTCTGTCATTTTGCTTTGTGCTCTTTGTCCTAAATATGCCTATATAAGATCGTCGTCTTCAGATTGGTTTTATGTGATATTTAATCGCGTTTCAACACAAGATTTATAAGACGTAATGATTAAGGTATTTCTTATTTTTTTTTTGTTGTTTAAAAACTTGTCATTAATTATTAAATAAAGGTATTTGTCTGGCACAACGAGATTTTGATCGCGAACAAGTGACTGAATAATGGTTAGAAAATATTTATAAAAATACGCCTAGCTTTGTAATTTGAAGCATCTTACAACATTGGTGGTGGATAATGTGTTCCCTTTCATAGTAGTTAGGTTTTCGTTGGCCTCGTCTTGTATGGTTTTATTTTGTTTATTGAAAAATTTACTCAGGTAAAGCTCGCTCAGCCTTTTGATGGGGTTTTTAGACCCCGTACTCTAAAAAAAAATAAAGTGGTCTATTAGGTTTGTCAGAAGCGAAATGTGCGTAACAGGCAGAAGGAAGCGTTTCCGACCCCATAAAGTATATATATTCTTGATCAGAATCAACAGCAGAGTCGATATAGCGATGTCCGTTTGTCTGTCTGTCCGCTGTCCGAATGCTCACCTGATTCTTCTAACTATTAGAGCTACAGGCACCAGAGACTGTCTGTATGTCAGGCAGGTTAAGTTTATTTCAAATTTTTGCCAAGCCCCAAACGACTACAGCTATCAGGACCACTGTATATTAGTGGTGCTATGATAACTACCATTACCAAATTTTATTTATTTATTTATTTATTAATTAACGCAGACTAAGATTAGTCGCGAGTATTAACCAAAAATAAGTTTATAAATGTAATTAAAATCAATATTAATTATTTTTAGAAGGTAAAAATTTATTTTAACTGAAAAGGTAAATTAACTGAAAGATAAATTAATTAATAGTTAATAGTTAATCTGGGGATAAAAAGTAATGAAATTTATCCAACATTTGTTGCGAGGATTGGGAAAAACCCAGAAAAACCCAATCAGATCAATAAAAATGTTTGCCAAAACTAACACGAAAGATCTCTGATTTAAAGGGACGCATGAATGGAAGGGATTCCAAACATACTGCCCATGGAAATCAGAGATTTAACGGTGTTGGCTAAAAAAGTGAAGCTTTAAGTTGGAAAAGAGAGAGAGATGTATCAATTATTCTATAGTATTGATTATAATTAGCGCATAGTACCCGAAAACGATTGTGCAAAGCGTAGTCAGTAGTGCATGTAGGAAGAAATAAAGGGATGAAGTACCTGGTTGCCCTGGTTGGAATGTTAAAATTAAGGCGTTCTAAGAGGGATGGGGAGCAGATATCGCCAATTATAAGTTTATAAAGAAAAATAACTCCAAGAACTTTCCTGCGATTAATAAGGGACGGAAGATCGAGGAGTAAGAGCCTGTTGGTGTAGGATGGAAGAAGAAGGTTAGGGTCCCAATTAAGTCCGCGAAGTGCAAAAAGTAAAAACTGCTTTTGCACAGACTCAATTAAATCTTGAGTATGAGCATGTTGAGGAGACCAGACACATGAACAATATTCTAGAATGGGTCGGACAAGGGATGTATAAAGAAGTTTAGTGACGAAGGGATCATTAAATTCCTTAGACCAGCGTTTAATAAATCCAAGAGTGCCCTTGGCTTTATTTACAATTGTGGAGATATGATGTGTGAAACTTAATTTATTATCACAGAGAACACCAAGATCTTCAACTAAAAGTATGCGTTTTAAGGGTACATTGTCGATATAATAATTGGCTATGTAAGGAGTAACCCTGTTAAAAGTCATAAACAGGCATTTAGAGAAATTGAGGTGCAAGTGATTGTAATAACGCATGATCCGAAGGGTTCTTATAAGATAATAATTATTTCACATCATCTGCATACATAAGTATGCGACAATGGGATAGCGAACAGGGAAGGTCGTTTATAAAAAGGTTAAAGAGTAAAGGTCCTAGGTGACTACCCTGGGGAACTCCAGAAGTAACAAAAACAGATTTAGAGATGGCTGATCTAAGCCTTTGGGTTCTACCTGTTAGATATGAAGATATCCATAGAAGAGTGGAAGGTGGGAAGCCTAAAATGCTAAGTTTGTGTAAAAGGACGTTATGATTTACAGAGTCAAATGCTTTACTAAAGTCAGTGTAGATGACATCAGTTTGCATTCTATTAAGGAATGCCTCATTTATAAAAGAGGTAAATTCCAATAGATTGGTCGAGGTCGACCGACTCTTAACGAATCCGTGTTGGGCAGGGGAGATAATTGACTTGCAGAGATGTTGCAAGCTCAAAGTAATTATCTTTTCGAAGAGCTTAGGGATTGCGGATAACTTCGCAATTCCCCTGTAGTTGGATATATCCGACTTACATCCTTTTTTATGCAGTGGGATAATGTAAGATTCTTTCCATAAATTAGGAAAAACAGAGGATTCTAAAGAAAGTTTACAAAGAATTAGGAGAGGTTTTATTATGGAAAAACAGCACACAACTTGGAATGCTGTCAGGCCCAGGAGAGAAGGAAGACTTTAGGGTGTTAATTGAGGTAAGCATGCAACTGTCAGTAATGTGAGGTAAGAAAACAGAGTTAGTGGATGGGAGATTATAGGGGTAAGAGAAGTTAGTAGGCAAACTGGAGGTGTATGTTGATTGAAAAAAGGTAGCAAAGAGATCGGAAGCAGCCGAATCATCGATGACTTTACAGGAATTGAAAAAGAAGGAATTGGGTAAGGTACTAGATTTACGTTTAGAATTTACAAAATTAAAGAATTGTCTAGGATTACGCGCAAATTGATTCTTGCAGCGAACGAGATAACTTTCATAGCATTGAGAATTGAGAAGGGTAAAGGCAGCTTTTAATTTAGAATAATTTAAAAAGTCTAAGATAGAACCTGTCTGCTTAAACTTTTTAAAATATTTAGATTTCTTGTTTTTTAAGTTGGATAGTCTTGGTGAAAACCAAGGTGGTGTACGTGAAACGGACTTTACAACACAGAATGGAAAGCAGACATCAAAGATTGAGTTTAAAATGTTGTAAAAATACTCGACAGCTATGTTAATATCATTCGTGCTGTATAGTATAGACCAGTCAGTAGCAAGAATCAGTTGATTTAGCAAAGAATAATTTCCTTTGCGGCAGCAACGGCGCGACTTGGAAGAGAAAGAAGGAGCTAAATGGGAATAAATAGGAATAGTCAAGGATAGTTCAAGAGTGGGATGAAAAGAATATTCAGGAACAACTACAGGAGAAGATCTAGTGACAACGGCACTGGATGAATCATTTAAAAAGATGAGATCCAGCATTCTGTTAAGACGATTAGATATGTATATGATTGACTTGAAAAAGAGAAAGATCAATCAAACCATCTAAAAAGTCATTATTAGGTGTGGGAATGTAATTAAACTTGTCAAAACACGTCCAGGAAACGTTTAGCAATTAAAATCACCAAGTATCACAACGAAATCTTGATCACGAATGTGACTAAGTGTATCTTTAATGTAATTGAAATGTTGCAAATACATCGACATTTCAGACGATGGAGGAATATAGGAACAAGTTACATAAAGCGCAAATGACGAAAAAGTAACCTTAACGGCAACAATTTCAATTTTGTCTAGTGGTGAAACATCTATTATTTCAGCATTAAGGCTGGATTTTACTGAAATAAAGACTCCACCACCACGTCGATTAGGACGATCGCGTCTAAATAAATTATAATTTGATGACATTAATTCATTATCAGATATGCTAGAATTAAGCCAAGTCTCTGAAAATGCAACAATGTCAGAATCAAAAAGAGAAACTATTCTTATGGAATTGTTTTAATTTAGACCCCAAACCCCTTACATTCTGATATAGAATGAAAAGTTGGTCAGAGTCTAGTTTTTTGAGACTATTGCTGGGGCCGATTGAGATGGACCACTAGTCGGAAGGGAGATAGGAGTTGAACGAGTTCTAATCTTCCGTTTAAACTCGTGAACAATCATATGAGGAGGCCAAAACTTTGGATCACAAATGGCAGGAAACAATTCAGGGGATACACTAATCTTAAAAGAGGAGATCTCTCTAGGCTCAGCGAAATTAAATTTAGATATACTAACGCTGCCAGGAGTTTTGGAAGCGATAAATGCAGCCACATACTCGATAGTCGTGTCTGCGGAAAGCCTAGATATAAATATATGCTTGCGTGGAGCCACGACGGTAAGCAGAGGAGGCTGAACAATTATGGGACTTGCAACATTTGCAACATTAGGGGTAATGCCAGGTACAACATTTATATTAGGGGGTGAAGGGGCGACTGCGGGGGTGGCAGTAGATCTACTGTTACGTCGATTAGGGGGACTTTTAGAGTTCTTACCCTTAGCCGCAACTCCATTAACAGCCACTGATTTAATAGTAATGGGTGAAGGATCGGTTACAGGAGGGACAGGCAGTGCCGGGAAAGCAACATTGGCACATGTGGGTTGATCAGGTACAGGAGATGTTGCAGGAGGAATATAGGAAGAAGGGGGTGAAGAGTTAAGGGGAGAGGGAGAAAAGGATAAAAGGGGAGGCCCATTATGCACAGGTGAGGTAAGGAGTGAACCCGGGGGAACAGGCAACATAAGTTGTTGATGAGAACACACCTTGTCAGGTGGGGTCTCAAACTTATAATTGCTAAGCAAGTCCGCACTAATATCAAAATCAGTGTTTAGCTTCTTAGCGAGTGAGCGCAACTTAAGGAATTGTTTTTTCACAGTATTATACATACGTGAAAAATCACATTGCAACTCAATACAAACTGGACATGACCATCGTAATCCACCACTGCCTACTTTGGCTGAGGATATGAATTTTTCGAATTCACGCCCAGTAAGACCAGCACATTTTATATGCATAATGTTGTCACACAGCCAACAGTGCACATAATTTGGTTGGTCTCTTTCACGAGATGGACCATAATTGCAATTGTTTTTGCAGCATGCCATTTCACTCAATAATAACTCAGCAAATAGAGTGACAAGGAGAAAAAAAATAAGAGTGCACAAAATACTTTAGATGTAAGCAAATAAGCTCGAAAACAGAATTCGCAAGAATGCAAAAACAAATGTTAACGAAAAACAGTTAATCAACAAAGGCAGGCCGTGGATGCAAGCGCAAGTGAGAAATTGTGTGCAAGCGAACAAACACACAAACTTATATATTGCTCAGCAGAGCAACGAGAAGGGAGCAAAGGTCACCGCAAAAACGGGCACAAACAAAAACACAGCTGAGATGCTGTATTAATAAAAATATGTTAATATTTTACTATAATGCACACCAAATATATCTTTGCACAAACCAGATTTTGGGAACACTTAGCACAAATTAAATTTTCAACAATTTGAAATTTAAAATACACAAATTAAGGCAGAAATAATTTAAAATAGACGGAGCGCAAAAAAACACGACCGGCACAGCTGATAATAGCCTATAACTCTCATTGGACAAATCGGTTAAAAATTGCTCATATGTAAGGAAAACCTCGCATTCGAAAAAGTACGGGGTCTTTTACGGTCGGCTCGCTCGACCGTTGTATTTCTTACTTGTTATTAGACCCCGTACCCAACGTACCCAAAAAAGCGTAGAGGGGTCTATTAGGTTTGTCAAAAGCGAAATAAGCGTAACAGGCAGAATGAGGCCTTTCCGACCCCATAAAGTAAATATATTCTTGATCAGCACCAACAGCCAAGTTGACATAGCCATGTCCGCCTGTCTGTCTGTCCGTCAGTATGAACATCTGGATCTTTTAAATAACAAAAGCAAAAGACACCAAATTTGGAATAAAATCTGTTATTTTCTCGAGCAGATCAAATTTATTTCAAGTCGTTGTCACGCCCCTTAGCGCCCCGTAATGAGCAAAAAACCAGACACACCTCGTAAAAAATCTATGTTTTATTGCGCATATATTACAGTATGTGTAGCACTTCGAAGCACTAATTCTGGTATGCAGGTTTCTAAAGACAGACCTAATGCAATTTCATTAAAAATTATGATCTGCAACGCCCCCTTTTCTCATATGAACTAAGAAACTTTTAAACTTCAATTGCGTTTTTAAGGTAATATTCGTTAAGAGGCATATCATATAAAACTATCCTGAACGTGGCATTAAAATCTGTCTATTAACAAGAAAGTTATAACGTTACAAAGTTTATGCAATTTTCTGCAATATCACTCTGTACGCGGAAGCGAGACACCAGCATACAAGCATTTGTTGAAATGTTTACGCTTCCTCTATGAGTCAGCGCTGCTTGCAGACGCTGCCGTGACGACCAGTGATAGGCACACATACATATATATGTGCACACACATAACATGTAAATGCTGATAATCGGAATGTTATTGAAAGTGGCGCGTGGTGGAACAGGTAGAGTCGCGGTGCGATATGAAATCTTTGTCTGAGGGTCGTAGGTTCGAATGCTGACAATGAGAATTGCTAATATAATTTTTTTTAAATATCAATTAAAAATTGAAATATCAATTCAAAACATATAAATTTTAATTTTTAAATTTCGCTACAAAATTTTAATTTAAATTAAATACAAATGCGCATTACTATGACAGCACGGGGTCTTTTACAATCGGCTCGATCGACTGTAGCCTTACTTACTTGTTTAATGATGCAAATCATTTCACTGTAACCGTGAGTTCTTTCTTTTTTTGGGCGCCAATAAAAAATTAATTGTTCTATTAGTTATAAATTCATTTATTTAATAACTTTGTGTCTTGATTAATTAAAGGCAAAGATATTTTTTGTTTACTACCGGATTGCAATCTGTGTAGCGAGAGAAATATTTTAAAACTGAACTTTAATTATTTCCGTTGGCAGAACGCTGAGTCTGCACCTTCTGCAGGCGATCAGCCCGCTTCAGCGTGCTGGTATCGGATTTCGCCTGCAACATTGTCGCGACGGCATCCGGTTCAGAATTTGTTGACGCTCCGTCAGCTTTTTCTGACTGGCTCGTGTTGACTTATATGTGTGACCGCTATGTGTACTGACGGCAACAGCGACAGAGTTGTCAACGATCTTAAAGTATTTAGAATATAAGGACCCAGGAATTTTTGTTTGTAAGCGCCGGCTTTGGTGTAACTGGCAATAAAATCATTAAGGAGGGAAACCAACGGCAATTAGACTTTACGACGAGATACTTGGAAATACTCAGTGACACTAGTGATCTCACTTAAGAGCGATTTAGAAGAGATAGGGATATACAATATATAAACAAAGAATTGAAGAATTATCAGGACGACTAAGAGCAACACAGCTGTCAGTCCTTTAGGTAAAAGTGCACAAAGATACTGAAATTATTCCACTTGAAAAATGCGTTGAGTCTATGGACGCAGTAAAAAGTTTACCAGAGTTTATTGTCGCTCAAGACACTTACGTGGCTTGGCCACAGGCAGTCCAAGCTGCTTACAGCATTTTTTAAAAATGTGAAAAGTGTGTGTGAAAAGTTCAGGGGAGATGCATTGCGAGTATTCATCTTTGGTTTAAAGAATTGTTTGACCAACGTTCTGTTTGCAGCTCACCTTTTGAATTCGCCTTCTGCTTTGATATTGGCCCAACAGGTGGAAGCCAACTATGGTTCCTAGGCTTAGCAAGTTATTATCGCAGCTTTATTAAAGATTTCGCGGAAGTAGCAAAGCCTCTCTCGGACATTCTTAAGGGAGAAAGTGGTTTAGTGAGCAAATAAACTTCAAACAAGAAAGAAAAGTACAGTCGGTCACGACCGACCGAATAATACTCTCTGCTTTTTATTCCCAATTATATGATTATATAATTAAAATCGAAATAAAAATACTTATTACAATGGATAGGACTTGTATTAGAACACGTTAAAATCAAAAATGAAATCTTCACATAATCGAACAAAAATCTGTTTGTCTGTACACACATACATACATATGTATCCATGTATACCATTGGTCGGCACGGCCAGTGTCCGCGGGCAGTGCTTCCGCTACACAGGCAGCGAAAATAATTATGAAACTTCAATTTTTCAGACTCTTTACGAAAAGAATCAGCGTTCAACCGATTTATATGTTCTTAAATGAGCTCGCTCGCGCTCGGATCTTGTTGTGCCAAGACCGTTTCGTCGTGTTCAGTGAAGCAAAAATTATTTCGCGTATACATTGGTATACATTCACACGCGTAGGCAAGCAGATCGGTAAGCGTCTGTTTTGCAGACGTAATATATTAATTGCGATCGTGAATGTGCAAAATGGGATGAGACTTAAATTAAAAAGTGCACCAAAACACTTTTGTAACCTAAATATAGTATTAAATGGAATGAAAATAAATTTTAATTGTTTTGTTAAACAAATTATATTATTTCTTCTTCACAACAACGAAAACTAATTTGAAGACCGTGTTGGGAGCTGCTGAGCTTTTTTACAACTTTCTCCGCGCCAAACCAGTGGGGGGAAGTTCTCGTCCTTGATGCTTACGATATCACCAATCCGAATGGGCGCCTGAGGAGTTCGCCACTTTGCTCGTTGCTGCAGAAGCGTCAAATATTCCTCGCTCCAGCGTTTCCAGAAAATTTGTTAAAGGGCTGTGGCCTTCTGCCATTGATCAAGACGATTGTAGTTTAGCGACAAGACATCCGACTCCGGCGGTGCATTTAGTGGACCCCCAATGAGAAAGTGACCTGGTGTTAGCACATCAATATCGGCGATGCTTTCTGTAATAGACATAATAGGTCTTGAGTTTATTATGGCTTGGATTTGGCACACAAATGTGCGCAATTCGTCAATCCCAAAGTGCGACGATATCAAGGTACTCCGCTAGTGATATTTTGCTTTTTTAACTGCTGACTCCCATAAACCACCAAAATGGGGAGACCGTGGAGGTATAATTTTCCATTCGATGTTGTGATCCAGTCACCAAGCGTGCACTTCATCACAATGGATTTCCCTGCTAACTAGTTGCCTTAAATCTTCTA
This sequence comes from Drosophila dunni, assembly GCA_018152125.1. Taxonomy (NCBI): domain Eukaryota; kingdom Metazoa; phylum Arthropoda; class Insecta; order Diptera; family Drosophilidae; genus Drosophila; species Drosophila dunni. The sequence goes on along the minus strand of JAECXC010003344.1, from coordinate 148,526 downwards.
ACTCGTTCTTAGCGCCGACGAAATTTGTAGCGTTGTCAGACCATATGCGTCCTGGCGATCCTCGAGTGGCAACATAACGCTTCAAATCGCCCAAGAATGCGCCGGTTGACAGCTGGCGATACTCTTCCCACATGTTTGCCCTTTGGATGATGCGAATGAGCATATGAGCTCCACTACGACTGTGATCTGCACTGAGTTACACCGGTCCAGACGGTTTGCTAGGAGAAACGAACTTATATATAACTTATACTTGATATATTTAAGCGATAGGGACATATCCAACGAGCCAGTAGCGGAATAAAACGATTTGTATCGCAGCTCTGGCAGCAGTGACTCCGATAGACGAGACTGAGGCCATCCTGCCTTTGCGCCAAGCAAAAACTGCGGTCCGAGCAACCAGAGATCTGATTTAAGCAAATCTCTTGGAGAAGATCCTCTAGACAACATGTCAACAGGATTCAATTCAGTAGGGACATAATGCCAACTCATGTCTTTTGTTATCTGCTTGATAGTGCAAACTCGGTTGGCTACGAATACGTTAAATTTAGACGGTTCCACCTGTAACCAATATAAGACTACTGATGAATCAGACCAACAATGAAACTTACAGGAGAAGATTTGCATGCTGGCGATATCCTGAATCAAAAGAGCGAGCAGATGCGCAGGGCAGAGCTTAAGCTTCCGCACCGTTAGAGTCTTTAGCGGCGCCACACGAGCCTTCGAACTCACCAGACGGCATTGAGATTGATTATCAAAGTGAGACAGCACATAGATGCAAGCTCCATATGCCTCTAGACTGGCATCACAAAAGGTGTGGATTTCAGACACGGCATTTGGCAACAACACGTAAGTTGGATACTTTGCGTGGTGCATATCGGATGACGCCTTACAAAGGCTTGACCAAGCTGCGTTAAGAGATTGAGGCCGACTTTCATCCCATTGCAGCTTATCTCTCCACATGCGCTGCAAAATGATCTTGGCCCTAGTCATTGTTGGTCCAATGAGACCGAGAGGGTCGTAGAATTTCGCAATCACTGATAGCACAGATCGCTTCGTGTGGTTTGCGGCGCTTAAATGAGAAGAGAAAGTAAAGAGAAAATTGTCATCCTTGGGATCCCAAATGAGACCAAGAGTGTTTGTGACGTCCAAACTGTCATTGAAATTGACGAAGCTTTCCCTTTCAGTTTCGAGTACTCCGTGAAGCGCTTCCTGATGACTGGAAAACTATTTCCTCAACTGAAAATTCCCTTTTGAAAGAAGATCTGATGTCTGCTGCATGATTACCTGAACATCTTCCAAGGAGCCACCGCCGGATATCATATCATCCACGTAAAAGTGCTGCAACACGACTTGGGAGCAGACAGAATTCATCCTTAGCAAGCTGGTGCATGGCGCGAATGGCAAGAAAGGCCGCTGGCTTCGTCCCATACGTTACAGTGTCCAACTTATATACCTTAATCTCTTCCTTTGGAGAATGGCGCCATAATATGCATTGGTAGAAACTGTCGTCATTGGCAAGACGAACACAGCGATACATTTTGCATATATCTTCAGTTAAGGTAATAGGAAATGTCCGAAAGCGAACTAGCGTATTAAATAGCTTGTCTTGTATAATTGGTCCTGCCATGAGGACATCATTCAGAGATAATCCCGACATTGTTGTGGCGGAGCCGTCAAATACGACCCTAAGCTTAGTCGTGGTTCTATCATCCTTTATAACACAATGGTCAGGCAGAAAGTATTTGCATATTGCGATGTCTATTGGGGAAACGAGCGACATATGCTTGAGTTCGATGTATTCCGCAATGAACTTTGAGTATTCACTTCTAAGTTTTGGGTTCCGAGCGAGCTTGCGCTCAAGATGTTCGCGACGGCGCTTGGCCTACTGAAACGAATCGAACCCATTTTTAGGCAGTTGAGACATAGGGAGAGCCTCTTTGCTCCTCTTTGGCGGTCATATGGGGACATCATTTCGAAACATGGACATTTATAAATTTTATGTGTAGCGTCTTCGCAAAGCACGCAGCCAGACATAGAAGACTTCGAAGTGATAAAAGATTTTGTATTCTGCGCACTTACTGGCTTAGTTGATCTTACTGCATGATTGCGGTGCATGACGTAATCTACGTTCTCCAGCGTCCGACATCTTTTCTCCAGAAATGCGCTTAGCTTCTTCACGAGGGTAAATCATTGCTGGTCGACGCATCCTCCCATTTTGCCTGGGTCTGTTTATCCAGCTTCTGGAGCAGCGCATGCAAAACGAAACAATCAGCAATCTCCTCTTTTTTGGCCAGCGATTCTAAAGCCCTTACATGGGATGTGATCCTGTCTGTAAGCTCAAGTAGCTTTGCTGTGGACGTGTCGATCTTGTCAAGCACAAATATCTCTCTGACGTGTGCCTGTAAAATAAGACGTTTGTTATCAAATCGACCTTTTAGGATTCCCATAACCACTAAGCCAGGAACGCAGATGCTGCAAATTTTCGACGGGAGTGAGCTCTGAATCCTTCTCTATTACTACATTAAACATGGAGTCGAAGTTTGTCCACTCTGTGTATGAGCCACTGAATTTTGGCAACGACAATTGTAACAACTGAGAGCGATTAGAAACAACTACAATTGATGGGATTCTGTTGTGTTTGTCCGAAACGTAGAGCAATGCTGTGCTGGATATCTTTTGGCGAGCTCGCGCTGATGCGTTGCTTTCAAGTCAAGCATCGGTGAATCAAAACTGCCAGGTAGTTCACTGGAGATGGCTTTAAAATTCAGCTCCTCCAAACTTGCATGAGCGGAATAGAAGCTCCGCTTAAGTTCACTCACAGTTTCCAAAAGACCGTTTATGAAGTACTCATATATACTGGCCAATTTATTTTCATCGATAACGTTACATATTGTTTCAAGCCGAACGACAACTGTCGAAGCCCTTCGAGTCAAAAAATCAATCCTTTCAGCTGGCATGCTGATACGCACAGTAGCATGGGATTCCGGAGTCGCAATTTACGGCTTGCTATTGACGGGTACATCTTCAGTCATAGTAAGGCTATGTTACAGTGCTCAGTTGCTTTGCGAAATCAGTTGTTCTGTGTGCAAGCGTGACAGAACTTCTTTTTCCGACTGTATGGAAATAACGGAGAATCAAAATGCAAGCGACCGACAGCTGTACGCGAATAACGGAGAATGCAAAGACGGATAGAATTCTAACTGCTCTGTAGATATGTTACGGAGCAAGTTTAAACGAGCAACGAAAACGAAACAAATTGTTATCTGTGCGAATTTTAGCGTGCTTTAAATAACAACTATTTGATCAATGATTCACTTTAAAGAACTAAATCACGTCGGGGTCACCAAAATGTTGGGAGCTGCTGAGCTTTTTCAGCAACTTTCTGCGCGCCGTTGTCAATAACCCAGATCGCATGAATTGATGCCTAGTAAAACAATTATGTTTACATTGCGCCGATTAAAACATTTATTTATTTAAGTACGTGAACGTCTTTGTCGTGAATTATTGGTTTGACTTTTCAGATTTTACAATTTCACTCTTCAGAGCATACCGTTCAGATCGATATTTTAAAAACGAATAGAACGAGAATAATTGCAGTAATTGAGGAGACAGCTATGTTATGCATAAATAGTAAATGTATGTTGTTAATACTTTGAGATGCCACCTTGCCCATTTGCTACTACTCCGAACAGACCGTTTGCTTTGAGTTTTTCCGTCAATCGGTCATTTGTTGAGTCTCATTGTACGAGCGTTTCTCGTTCCGCTCTTTCAATGAGCGACATACAAATAGTTCAACGAAAATAACTCAACAGAAAACATAAATGAATGCGGGCAGCGTGGCCAATGAATGCGGGCAGCGTGGCCAGTGAATGCGGGCAGCGCTGCCGCCACACAAGCAGCGAAAACGTTTCTGTCTCGCTTGCATTCATTAGTGATTTTGCGTTCAATTATCAATATTGCAACGCTTCTTGTTTTCTTGTTTATAGTGTGATTTTAATGCACCTTTCAGGAATAATTTTATATAGTTAGCCTACACTTGAATTATAGAATATCAATGCTGTACTATATGAACAAATGCCCGTAGGCGGACCGAAAGTTGAGAGTTATTTGTATGTATTGTGCCAATTTATTTACGCTGTCGCTAGGAACCTCCATATCAGAATTGGTGATTGTAGTTGCCATAGTTACTGAGATATTCGCCGAAAACATCGATTTTTTCCGAAGTGTGTCTAGTTTTTTGCTCATTGTGGGCGAATGGAGCGTAGCATCGAAAAAAAAAGATTCTTGTATTGACTGACCAAATATGTGATCGATTGACACCAAGCTCGAAAATGTAGCTCTTGTCATCTCTTAAATCTGTTTGTTCATACGGACGGACAGACAGACAGACGGACATGGCTATATCGACTCGGCTTGTGATCCTGATCAAGAATATATACTTATATAAATACTTTACATACTTTTTGGGGGGGATGGGGGAGAGAACACAAGGTAAAACTACTGACTGCGTCCAACTTTGTGGGCGCCAGTGTGATCCTTGTCCCTTCACTCTTCAGGTCGACACACTACCTCCACGTGGTTCCCCCTGGATTGTAACTCAGCACCCGCTGAGTTAGAAACCAAAGTGCGCGGCGGGATCCTAATCCTTAAATAAGGTTTTGGCGTAGGACTTGATATCCACCCATGGAAAAACCAACATCAGTGAAGGATGCAAGAGGAGCCTCGGATAAGAACACAAACAACGTTGACGACGGCAAACGTAAAAAGGACAATGATTTCAGAGTATGCACTTGGAATATACGGACACTGTACAGACCCGGTGCTGCTCAACAACTAGCGGATACCCTCAATAAGTAGGAGGCTGACATCACGGCTCTTCAAGAAATGCGATGGATTGGACAGGGCTGCATGAGGAAGAAAGCCTGTGACATATGCTACAGCTGTCATTATAGTAGACATGAGTTTGGTTGCGGTTTCGTCGTAGGATCCAGGCTACGGCACCGTGTCTTGCGACGATCCGAATTGCTGCCAAATTCTTTAACACGCCCCGACGGAGGACAAAGACGATGCTACCAAGGATGCTTTCTATACAGAGCTCGACCGAGGTATAGCCGATGCCCTTCACATGACATTAAAATTCTCCTGGGAAATTTTAATGCCAAAATCGGTTAGGAGGGCATTTTTGGAGCAACCGTTGGGAAGTATAGCCTGCATGAGTCTACCTCGGTCAACGGGCTTAGGCTGATAGGATTTGCTGCTGCGCACAACATGACAGTTCGTAGTACTGGATTTCGTCATCTCGACATCCATAAGGCATCCAGGCTCTCCCCTGATCGTCTGACTAGCAATCAGATTGATCATATTGTGATATTGTGAGATCCTGTCGGAGTCCCAACATCGACTCCGACCACTATTTAGTTGTGGCTAAGGTTCGCGCACGGCTATGTGTTGCGAAAGTCTCACATCGAGGTATGACAAGAAAGCTTGACATCGGAAAGTTGCAGTCACAACAGCATAAGGCTGCCTTCTCCACTCGACTCTCATGCCGACTGGCAGAACTTTCTCCAACGCCTATAAATTCTGCTGATATGTGGTCGCACATATCGAACGCCATAGCCACTTCTGCTGTGGGATTCCAGCGACCTCCGAAAAGGAATCCATGGTATGACCAGGAGTGTCGAGAAGCGACGGCTGCAAAGGACGCCGCCTACAGAAGAACGCTGCAAGCAGGAGCCACTCGAGCGGTAGTAGACATTTAAAGGTCGCGGAGACGAGATGAGAAGCGCCTTTTCAAGAGGAAAGAGCGGGAGATAGAAAGGCTTGAGTGTGAGAAGATGGAGAGTAGTAGATGCAGGAATGATGCCCGTGACTTTTACCGGAGAGTCAAATGTATGACTCAAGGGTATAAGCCTGGATCGCTTGCCTGCAGGAGTGATGACGGAAACCTCGTCACAGATGCGGAGATGGTACTGAGGTTATGGCGAGATCACTTTGAAAGTCTTTTGGCTGGAAACAGTGCAAACGAACCTGACGAAGTTGATCCACTAACCCCAATCAGAGATGATGGTGTTAATGTTCCCATCCCTAGCCATACGGAGGTCGAAGTCGCAATGCACCGACTTAAAAACAATAAAGCCGCAGGAGCTGATGGGCTACCCGCTGAATTGTTTAAGGCCGGAGGCGATGAATTGGTAGGGTGCATGCACCAGCTCATCAGCAGCGTATGGCTATCGGAAAGCATGCCCGTTGATTGTAACCTCAGTATAATCTGCCCCATCCTGAAGAAGGGTGATGCTACACAGCGCACCAATTACCGTGGCATTAGCCTTCTTCCCGTCGCACAGAGTCGCGGCGTCTTGACTCTCACCTTACTGCTGGCGACTATAACTTCGAGTCTGTCAAGGAATTTGTCTACTTGGGATTTGCAGTGACGAAGAACAATGATGTCAGCCTGGAGATCATGCGGAGGATCACACTTGCCAACAGGTGTTACTTTGGCTCAGTAGGCATTTTAATAATAGAGCCCTCTCTCGGAAGGCAAAGGTTGCACTATACAAAACGCTCTTCACTCCAGTGTTGCTGTATGGTGAGGAAGCCTGGACAATGACGCAGTCAGATGCAGCTGCTCTTTTTGTCTTCGAGAGAAAGATTCTGCGCAAGATCTTCGGACCAATTTGCGAAGAATGACGAACTGTTCGAGTTATACGGGGATGTGGACATGGTCAAGCGACTTAACATTCAGCGCCTTCGCTGGCTAGGCCACATTGCCCGTATGGAGGAAACAACTCCAGCTCGCTCCGTTTTTGATGCGGTAGTTCGCGGACAAAAGAGGAGAGGATGGAAGAGATGGATGCCCTCCTAGCAGCACTTGGTGTTACCAACTGGCGAAGTCGCGCACAGGACAGAGAAGCGTGGAGGCAAATCGTGCATCAGGTTGAGCCCCATTAGGGGTGTTATGGCCAATTATATACATACTTTATGGGGTCTGCCACGCCTCCTTCTGCCAGTAACAATCTTTTGCACAAGCCCTTTATACTCTTGCAGAAAGTATAAAAAAAGGTCGACAGTTATTTGCCAGCTTAGCTTAAAAAAGAAAGGCTACAGTCGATCGAGCCGACTGTAAAAGACCCCGTACTCCAATAGTAATGCGCATTTGTATTTAATTTAAATTAAAATTTTATAATGAAATTGATATGTACATTTTGAATTGATATTCAAAAAAAATTAAATTTGCAATTTACGTTGTCAGCATTCGAACCTACGACCCTCAGACAAAGATTTCACATCGCGCTCTACCAGTTGCACCGCATGCCTCTTTCAATAACATTTCGATTATCAGCATTTACATGTTATACATACAAATACACATTCGTTTGAAATTTTGTGTATGCACATATGTATGTATGCGTGCCTAGCACTGGTCGGCACGGCAGCGTCGCAGCGTCTGCGAGCAGCGCTGACGTCACACAGGCAGCGAAATTGTAGCTTAATTACATAAACTTTTTAACGTTACAACTTTCTCGTTAATAGACGGATTTTAATGCCGAGTTCAGGATAGTTTGATATGATATTCCTCTAAACGAATAAAAACATAAATTCCGAGGTGTGTCTGGTTTATTGCTCATTGCGGGGCGGTTAGGGGCATGGCAACAATTTGAAATAAACTTGATCTGCCTGACAATATAACTGACATTCATTCTAAATATGGTGCTTCTAGCTTATGTAGTTAAAAAGATCCAGGTGTTCATACGGACTGACGGACATGGCTACATCGATTCGTCTATCGATGCTGATCAAGAATTTATATACTTTATGGGGTCTGCCACGCCTCCTTCTGCATGTTACGCACATTTCGCTTCTGGCAAACATAATAGACCCCTCTACTCCTTTTCGGGTACGGGGTCTAATAATGAAGTTTGAAAATTAATTTATTTTTTATGTGAAAAGGTGCGAGGCAGACCAAAATTTTAAATAGTATTGCATTTATGCAGTAGCTAGGATCCTAGATGTTAAAAGGACTGAGGCAGATCTGGTTGGACAAAACAATAGACAAATATAATTAAACTCCATGACCCAGGCATAGATAAAAGAACTGACCGATACAGTTAATACAATTGTTAAGGTAGCTAAGAGCCGCATACTTGTATGAGACGTTGCTAACAAGAAATACAATTCTTATTCATGAAATGGGAAACCTTAAATTAACAACTGGCGAAATCCAACATTATCAATACAAATGTCCTAGACAATCCGGATCTTAAGTCGGTTCTTATGAACGAACTCACAGGGTCAACAGCTACAGACTTGTTAGACGCATTTAGTTTTAGGATATTCCAATCTTTCAATATCGGCAAAATTATTAAAAATAAGTAAGGGCGAGGCGACCGTAAAAGACCCCGTAATCTTTCGAATGCGAAGTTTTCCATACATATGAGCAATTTTTAACCGATTTGTCCGATGAGAGCTATATGCTATAATCGTTCGATCCGGCCGGTAAGGGGCTTGTCAAAAATTTGAAATAAACTTAACCTGCCTGATATACAAACGGACTTCCATTTCAAATTTGGTGTCTCTAGCTCTTATAGTTTAGAAGAATCAAGTGTTCATCCGGACAGCGGACAAACAGACAGACGGACATCGCTATATCGACTCGGCTGTTGATGCTGACGCTTCCTTCTGCCTGTTACGCACATTTCGCTTCTGGCAAACCAAATAAACCTCAACTATTTTTTAGAGTACGGGGTCTAAATATCCACGAAGATAACTGTAACTCCAGTTATGCACAGTAATAATATCTTGTAACTTTCGGTCAACGTAGTGGCAGAATTCGGAAAACAATTCCTGGCAGCAACTAACAGTAAGCCAACAAATTAAACTACGTTTTGCGAACAATCACCGAGCGAGAATGGTGCCCAGGGATTATAGTCACAAATGGTGACACACTAAACAATGCATCATAGCCATTTGGATGCCCTTACCTTAGTCGACGACGGTATAATCATCATCAACGATCTGCCGGCTATTGTAGTGTTTGACAACAACCTGGAAAATATTGTACTACTATATGAGTATCATAAGCCGAGTCGATATAGACATGTCCGTTTGTCCGTCTGAATATATATGCTTTATGGGGTCTGCCACGCCTTCTTCTGCCTGTTACGCACATTTCGCTTCTGACAAACCTAATAGACCCCTCTACGTTTTTTTAGAGTACGGGGTCTAATAAGCTTAAATAAGAAAACCTAGTCGATCTAGGGTTAATGTTTAAGCTACATATGTTTACTTACTATAATAACAAATGTAACGCACAAAAACAAGTATATATATTCTTGATCAGCATCAACAGCCGAGTCGATATACAATGTCCGTCTGTCCGTCCGTCTGTATGAACACCTGGATCTTTTAAACTACAAATGCTAGAGCCACCAAGTTTATAATGAAAGTCCGTTATTAAGTCAGGCAGGTTAAGTTTATTTCAAATTTTTGCCACGCCTCTTACCGCCCCCGCAATGAGTAAAAAACAAGACACACCTCGAAAAAAATTTATGTTTTAGGTTAATATCTCAGTAACTATTGCACTTAAGAACACCAATTCCAATATACAGGTTCCTACTAACAGCCTTAATGCAATGTCATTCAAAATTTTGAGCTGCCACTCCCCCTTTTCTCATATGAGCTAAAAAACTTTTAAACTTCAAACCAAGGATTTAAGGCATTTAGTCAAATAGTACAGTGTTTGTAATTAATTATTCGTAAAGAGGCATATCATATCAAACTATCCTCTAAGCGGTGTAAAAATCCATTAACAAATAAGTTGGAACGTTAGAAAGTTTATGTAATTTAGCTGCAATTTCGCTGCCTGTGTGACGTCAGCGCTGCTCGCAGACGCTGCGTCGCTGCGACGCTGCCGTGCCGACCAGTGCTAGGCACGCATACATACATATGTGCATACACATAATTTCAAACGAGTGTGTACTTGTATGTATAACATGTAAATGCGAATAAGCGGAACATGCTTGAAAGTGACCCATTGTGCGAATGGTAGAGTTGCGGCGCGATGTGAAATCGTTGCCTGAGGGTCGTAGATTCGAATGCTGGCAATGAGAATTGCTAATTTTTTTTTTTTTAAATATTAATTCAAAATATACATATAAATTTTAATTTTTAAATTTCGTTATAAAATTTTAATTCAATTTAAATACAAATGCGCATTACTATGGGAGTACGGGGTCTTTTACAGTCGGCTCGATCGACTGTAGCCTTTCTTACTTGTTATTAATATTCAATGAACCCTAATTTGTACGTCTGTTACAATTCCAATTGCCAGGTTCGAACAAACGTTAAGGTGGGTTTTGTTTTTGGCTGGCTATGTGAAATTGTTTCACATGAAAAATGTGCAGGCCTCAACGGCCGAATTATTGACCCGATTGAGTCTAGATCAGGTTTAAAGTGTACATGTGAACTTGTAGGGATGTCGAAAGGGACACGATGAGCTTCATGAGACACTAGGAGAGGCTTTGGGGACCTATTTGGCAGATTTAAAAGTCTGTCCGAAAGTTTCTCTGCTTTGGAGAAGGAGTTCAACGGTTTAAAAGTCTTGAATGATTTTTAAAAGCGTAAAAAGTCAAATTTTAGATTGTCGATTGGCCCTAATGAGCTTTCGGTCCCACTTCACATACCCACTTTGTCCGCACCTTCGTCCATACCTTCATTAATACATTTTCATCCCCTTCTCCCTACGTACCCCGAAATTATAGTTTCTGATTCGTTAGTTATCAATATTGTTGCTGTTGACGAATCAATGAATGAGTCTATCACTGATGTTGCTTCTATGGAAGTAACTACAGTGCCCGATAAAAAGACTTATATGTGTTCTTCCAAAGAAGCAAATATTTGTTTTCAGGCTTGCCCCTGATACCACATCAGATGATGTAAAGGCCTTTCAGGCCAAATCAGAAGCCAACAATACGGTGGTAAAATTTAAATTTTCAAATCTTCGAGAAATTTTCTCATTTAAAGTAAGGGTCCCTGCCAAATATTTTAGCACAATGTGTTGTAAAGAATTTTTGCCGGACCACTTAATAATAAAGGAGTATACAGCGAGGAAATCAAATCGGACTTCGATTTTATTGCCTTCTAATCCTGTCCCGGCCTCTGATGTCGGAACAAACTAACTTCATCCCTCTCATTAGCCTATCAAAATGTAAGAGGTCTTTGTAATTAACTTAATAATCTTTACTTAAACAGCCGTCGATGTTAATTTATCCTCGGAATAAATAATTACTGATGGCTCTGTGGATATTGAATTTGTTGCTATTAAGCTATGCCAAAATAACACTAGTGTTTCCATTATGTGCTCCTATATTCCACTTTCTTCAGACTCTTCTCTTTATTTATTGCACTCTTCAGCTGTTAAACCAGTTTTATCTAAGCTATCCGATCGTAATTTTCGTGTAGCTCTCGGAGATTTTAAAATTGAAGGTACTACATGGATTTTGTGTCCTGATTCTGCCGTGCTGACCCCTACGACTCAGCACGATTTTTTTTATTTTTTTTGTTTGGAATTTCATAGTTTCAGATCAATGCCATCCCAAACTCCTTAATAAAATGCTCGATCTAAATTTTTGTTTTGGATCCATCCCGCTATTCTGTCTCCCGAACCACACCCTTATCCAATCCTGAGGATCTTTATCACCCGTCTCTGGAAGTGTTGATTGATTTACCGGCCCGGGTGATCCGTGCTAGTAGAATATCTAGTTAGCGATCTCGTCAGTTTCGGAAAGCTGATTTTAATAAATTAAATATACTGTTATCCCAGACTGACTGGTCCCGGCTGTTCATGTCTAGAGATATGAATAGTGCAATTTTTTATCATATTTTGAATTCCTTAAGCATGTCGAGAGTCGAGATTTTATAAAAGATTCAGAGAAACTGGCTCTTTTTTGTATTTCTCTCGATATCTGATTGCTCGATCTGATTCCTTTGTCTTGAACGACCGTTGTTATAAGGAATAACTTACTGATTATGGGCAACTGTTCCGAAGGAATCCGAGACGGTTTTATAACTTCGTTAATTCGAGGCGTAAATCATCAATGCTTCCATCTACTGTAGTCTTTGGAAGAGAAACTGCTAATTCAGATCAAGCTATAGCCGATTTATTTGCCGACTTTTTTCAAACGACTTAATTTTAGCTGGACTATAATTCTGATTCACCATAAGCTTATTGTGAAAACTCCTTAAAAAGTAATTTTGTGCCAGTAATCACTGAAAGTTCGCTTTTACATACTATAATTTCAATTAAACCTGTTTTTTCACCAGGACCGGACAGAGTCCCTGGCTGTGTGCTAAAAAATTGTGCAGATGGCCTATTAAAGCCCCTTTATAAACTATTTACTTTGTCCGTTGAATCAGGCTATTTTCCTGATGTTTGAAAACCATCTTACATTATTCCTCTTCGCAAAAGTGGAAACAAATCTAATGTCTGCAACTATGGAGGTATTTCCAAGTTGCCTGCTATTCCAAAGGCTTTTAAGAAATTAATAACTTCTCAACTCCATATTTCTGTAGATCTATGACTTCACCCTGCCAGCATGGGTTTGTGAAATATAGATCCACTAACACTAACCTGTTAACCCGTTGAAAACAGCCTCTTGATATATAAACTCAATCTTTTGAGGTTCCCTATAACTTTACTATTGGATTTCAAATTACTTGTGTTCTAGAACACAACATGTTTACTTCAGTAAGTGTAACGTAATGTCCTTCAGTAGGCGCCTCCCTTTTCAAAACATTTACATTCTGAATGGCAACTCTCTTAAAAAAAAAACTCTCACTGATTTGGGTATCCTTATGGATCCTAAGCTCAAGTTCGATAGGCATGTATTGTCAATTACTAATCGTGCTTTTAGTGTCCTGGGCTTCATAAAGCGCTGGTCGAAGGAATTTATGGATCCCTATTTAACGAAAACACTTTTTACTGCCTTTGTACGGCCTATTCTTGAATATGGATAATGTATTTGGTCACCCCAATACAGAATTCATCAGGATAGAATAGAATCTGTACAAAAACAATTTCTTCTTTTTGCACTAGGGGCTCTCAACTGGAATACTAACATACGCTTACCTTCCTATCGTAGTAGACTTTTAATAATTAATCTTCCTTCTTTGTCTGATTGTAGAACAGTGCTCTTTGTAATTTTTTTACACAAACTAATCAATGGTGAAATTGATTCTTCAGAATTACTCAGCCAGATTAGTTTTGCTGTTCCGATTAGACCAACTAGAAACTTTCTTCCGCTCACTCTTCAACCTTGTTCTACCAAATTTGCTATCCATAATCCTTTCCGAGTCCTATGTAGTAACTACAACAAACTTTCTCCAGTTGTAGGTAGTTCTACTTCGACCCCCTTAATTAGAACTTCTCTTCTCTGTCACCTGTCTAGATCTTAATTATCTTAGCTTAATAATTTAAGATGTGTTGTATTTCGTTTTTTGTTATTTTATATTTTATGTTCTAACTAATAAATTCGATTCGCGTTTATAGCTAGCCGTACGTTATGCGGTGTGCCCCTCGGTCGGTTAGGCGGAAGGTGGCTGCATTATTTGCAGGGTTCCGCGCGCTAATAAGCACGTTGCTTGGTGTTGCTGGGCCACTTAAATGTACTGTCCCGTTAGTACATCAACGTCCTTATATATAAGATACAAATATATTAGAAGAGTATATGCAGAAGCTAAATAAGCACTTATTGAAAAAATTATTTAAAACGACACAAAAACTAATTATGAATGAACGCGGTGACCGAAAAAGTAAAATACGAAATATCCGGCTAACTCCAAAAATAAGATAACTGAGCGCGGTAAAACAGATGAGAGCGCTTCGAGAATGTTATTAACAAGAGAGTTCGTAATAGCGGTGAGATAAATTCTATACTCGTACAAGCAAAATGTAAGCGCAAGCAACGCCGTAAGTTTACAAGAATAAATTCACAGCGTATAAAAAGCTCAGAATGTTATTGTTGCCTTGGATCACAAATTATTTAAAATTGTCTTTATTGCTTATAAGTACAATGTTTCAACAAAACCGATGTATCACACAATGTAGCAAAGGGATTTAGCCAAAAATATTAAACAAATTTATGTGTTTAAACGAGGAAAACTGGAAAAGATATAGAAACGATGTTTACTTTCATAAGTTATATGTTTAATATTTTGACTTACTTAACTTAATTTATCCCCTGATTTACTCCATCATAGTCTACATACCTGAAGACGGTAGATGTGCTGTTTGAACTTCAAATATATTAATATGTATGTACATATATATATATATCGAAACTTAAATGAAATAACAATCGATGACAATTATCCTTCTCCTGTCATTGATGATATATGACAAACTTGGGTAATGTCAGTATTTTATCACACTATACAAATCGGCCCACAAAGTATACCAAAAACAGCTTTTCGACTAATGGACGTTATGAATGCATTCGAACATATATTGACAACAGTCGGAATAAAAGCACCCCCAACAAAAATCTCTGCCATACAAAATTGTCCAATACTAAAAACACCCAAAGAAATAAAATCATTTTTAGGTCTTTGTGGTTATTATAGAAAATTCATTCCTAACTTTGCAGTATGTTAACAGCAGAAACCTAATGTAAATGTAAACACGAAATGTAAACACGAGATATCGATACAGTAAAATATCGAAATGTAAAACAAGAGAGATCGATAGAAAAAGAGAATAAGAAGAAGACAGTTCTGCATAAGAAATATAATAGGACAGACGTATAAAACGAAGCTAAAGAGTTTTAATGAAAAAGCCGGTCACAATCTCAGAAGTGGGATAGAAATTCACGAAATGGATATAAATATTAACGAGGTGACGGTCATTCAGCTAAAGAAGTGGCTAGATGTGTTGGGATTGCCAACTAAGGGGTCAAAAGCTGAACTTGTGGCGCGGATAAATACAGTGCCAGCAGACGAGCGTGGTAGCGTCCCGATGTCAGCGATTGCAGAAGGTGACCCAGTAAGCAGTGAGGAAGATCTTCGGACATGTCAGTGGCAGAACCAACGTAAAGAAATTTCCGAAGGCGAAAACTATTTAAAAGACTTAAGGCGCCAGATCGAGCTAGCAAAAATTACGCTACAAAACATCGATGCAGAATGTTCGAGAACCACAGGCCAACGGCAGAGCGAGCGAGACAACCATAGTGTATGCAGTCAAGAAAGCGTCGTTGACGGCGGCGCCGGCAATGAATGATGAAATTCAACAGAAAAAAAGCGACGAATGGAATTCGCCTATGTTCCAATTGGCAAAGGAAATCTTACCAGATTTCACTGGAGACAACGCGATTCAAAATTGGATAGTCCAATTAGGAAACATTGCGGAATTATACCAACTGACTGATACTCAACGCAAGTTTTTGTGCATCGCTAAACTCAAAGGCAACGCTTTAGTTTGGTTACATGCTGATCCTGGGCGCATATTAAAACAGTTGGACGAGATGTTAAACCAATTAGTGATAGCATTTGGAGGAAAACTATCGAAAGCTGAGGTAAGACGCAAGTTTGAGGCACGTACCTGGTGCAAGAACGAGAAGTTCTCGATATATTATGAGAACAAGTTACTTCTTGCGCGTGAGCTCAACTTAGACGAAGAGGAGCTTCTCGATGGAATCATTGAGGGAATCCCGGACAAAGTGTTGCGCACACAGGCGAAAATCCAGTGTTTCGAAAACACTAAGCGCATGCTGCGCGCATTCGCTGAAGTGCAGTTGCCTGAACAGGGTGCTTCAGGAGAGAAGCCGAAATCGTTTGCGAAGACAGCACCAAGCAGCAACATTACCAAGGAGTCTCGCTGCTTCAACTGCAACTCCAAGGGCCATTGGGCAAAGGATTGTTTGAAACCCAGACGAGAAAAGGGCTCTTGTTACGGATGCGGGGCAGTCGATCATTTAATTGCCCTATGCCCGAAGAGGAAGAACACTCAGGATAATAACTACGTAAGATTTATTAGATTGTATTTTAGAGATAATATTAATCATTCAATGGTTGCAGAATGCCTCATAGATTCAGGTAGCCCTATATCATTTATTAGAAAATCATGCGTTCCAGCTGGAGTAGGACTCCAAGTTCACAATGAAAGTTATTTTGGGCTAAACGAAAGCCGATTAAATATTTTTGGAAAAATTTCAGTTTATGTTATGAAAAAATTAATAAAAATAAATTTTGATTTAATTGTTGTATCTGATGAATCTATGAGGTGGGATGCAGTACTGGGAAGAGATTTAATGAAAATTTGTGATGTAAATATTGACACAAACGCTCTGAAAATGATTTCGATTGAAGATACTGAAGGCCCGAATGTCAAATTAAAAGAAATTTTAGGATAAAACATGAGTGTGTTAGGAAATAATATGTTAGATGAAAATTGTTTGAAAAGTACATCGTTAGAGAACAATTTATTAGAATTCAAGAGTTTAGAGAGCAGATTGTTGGAGCGAGATGATTCCACAGACAAATCGTTAGGTTATAAAAACATAGAGAAGTCAACACAGACAAATAAAGGAATTAGTCATAGTATTTTAGATGAGAATTTCGAAACAGACATGTTTCAAATCAGCGTAGTAGACAAAGAAATAAATGGAGACACATATAACATTGGAGAAAACATTAGCCATTGCACAAGAGAGAAAATAATTCGAATACTTAGAACCAAATATATTGAAGCAGAACAGCCCAAAGAGCCGGTTGTAAAGTGCGAGATGAAAATAACAATAGAAAAGACAAAACCCTTTAGTTGTTCGCCAAGAAGACTATCGTACACGGAAAAAGAGAAATTGCAAATTATGCTAGATGAATATATTAGAGATGGCATCATACAACCGAGCAGTTCCGAATATGCATCGCCAATTGTATTAGTAAAGAAAAAAACTGGAGATTTAAGAATGTGTATAGACTTTAGAAGACTAAACAAGATCATAATTAAAGACAACTATCCATTACCTTTAATTGACGATCTGTTAGATGCTTTAGTTGAGAAATCAGTATTTACGAAACTTGACCTGAAGAATGGCTATTTTCATGTGTTCGTTGAGAAAGAATCTGTAAAATATACATCATTCGTCACGCCTTTAGGACAATTCGAATTTCTTAGAATGCCCATGGGTTTAAAAACGGCTTCCCAAGTTTTTCAAAGATTTGTCAATGGTATATTTAGTGACCTAATCAGAGAAAACAAAGTCATTATATACATGGATGACATCATGATTGCAAGCAAAAACATTAGTGAACATTTGGAAATACTAGAAGAAGTACTTAAAAGATTAGTGATGAATAAATTAGAACTGAGGATTGATAAATGCGAATTTTTGCAAAGCAAAGTGAAATATTTAGGTTTTCAAATTTCCGAAAATGGCATTAAGGCAGATGAGAAAGGACTAGATGCAATAAGGCACTTTCCAATACCTGATCGAACGCAGGCAGTGCAAAGTTTTCTTGGATTATGTTCTTACTTCAGGAGATTCATACAAGGCTTTTCGACAATTGCAAAACCGTTGTATGATCTATTACGAAAGGACAGAAAATTTAAATTTGAAGAGAAGGAGCTAAGTTGTTTCACACTATTAAAGGAAAAGTTATTAGAAGCACCCGTATTGTCGTTATACAATCACAAAGACGAAATAGAACTACATTGTGATGCAAGTGCGTTAGGATTTGGGGCAGTACTTCTACAGAGAAAACAAGATGGCAAGTTGCACCCAATATTTTATTTTTCTAAAAGGACAACAGAAACGGAATCGAAATACCATAGCTTCACTTAGAAGATTTAGAATATACCTACAGGGCAGAAGATTTAAAATCGTAACAGACTGTAATTCATTAACCTTGACATTAAATAAAATAGATCTTAATCCCAGAATCGCCAGATGGGCGTTAGAAATGCAGGAATTTGATTATGATTTAGTACACAGAACAGGTAAACAGATGCAACACGTAGATTCTTTAAGCAGGTGCAACAACAGTATAATGATTACAGAAGCAAACAGTTTTGAGACCAATTTGATCATTTGTCAAACAAGAGATAGTAAGTTACAGGAAATTAGAAAATTTTTAGAAATGGGTGAGCATAAATTGTTTGAGATGAGAAATGGAGTGATATTTAGGAAAACAAATGACGATAGGCTGCTATTTTATGTTCCAGTTAAAATGGAAGAACACGTTTTGTATAAATATCACGATGAATTAGGACACGTTGGTAGGGATAAGATGTTAGATGCGATTAGTAAAACTTACTGGTTCCCAAACATGAAAAAGAAAGCGTTAGAGCATATTGAAAATTGTTTAAAGTGCATAGCATTTTCGCCGAAGACTGGCAAGGGGGAGGGTCTTTTGCACAGCATACCTAAAGGCAACAAACCTTTTCAGATAATTCACATAGACCATTATGGACCGGTAGACAATAGCAGAGCTAAAAAACACATATTTGCAGTAGTGGACGGTTTTACGAAATTTGTTAGATTATATACAACTAAAACAACTAACACTAAAGAAGTTGTAAAAGCATTGAAAGATTATTTTAGAGCGTATAGTAAACCAGAATGTATTGTATCAGACAGGGGAAGTTGCTTTACATCAGCAGAGTTTGATGAATTCATGGAGCAGGCTAAAATAAAACACATTAAGATTGCGACAGGATCACCACAAGCCAATGGTCAAGTAGAACGAATTAATAGAAGCCTAGGGCCCATGATAGCCAAATTAACTGAATCTGAAAATGGACATCATTGGGACATTGTGATAGAAAGGGTAGAATATGCTTTAAACAACACGCAACATTGTAGCACGAAACAGTTTCCCAGTGAAATGCTTTTTGGATTAGCACAAAAGGGCGAAATAAGTGATAGTTTAGGAGAGGAACTAGAGGAGATCACACAGACAGAGACGGTTAGAAAGCAAAATTTAGAAAATATTAGGGAAAATGCTCAACAGAATCAATTAGCATCACAAGAGAAGAATGAGAAATATTTTAATAAAAATAGAAAGATAGCGAACAATTATGACACAGGAGATTACATAATGGTAAAGAATTTCGACAGCACTGCAGGAGTATCAAGAAAATTAATTCCTAAATCCAAAGGACCATATGTTATAGCCAAAGTCCTAAAGAATGACAGATATTTAATTAAAGACATTGACGGTTTTCAACTATCACGAAATCCGTATCAGGGAGTTTGGAGTGCTAGCAATATAAGACACTGGGTTAAAAAATAATCTTTGTATTAAATATTATATATTTGCATAATAATTGTTAACATTAATATAAGATAAGCTATCAAATTGTAAAATACTAGATTAAGCTAAAAAAACACATACTAGAATATAAGAAATGTTTGTAATCATCTATACGTTTTGAATAAGTGTACAGAGATAGAGGTCTATCTCATGGTCAGGATGGCCGAATTGTAGTAGGCTACTACGTAGGAATACCCATAATGTTAAGTGTACAGTATGTTAACAGCAGAAACCTAATGTAAATGTAAACACGAAATGTAAACACGAGATATCGATACAGTAAAATATCGAAATGTAAAACAAGAGAGATCGATAGAAAAAAAAAAAAATCCCAAAAAAATTTCCGATCTTATCTGTACGGTAGAAAGTTCGCGATCCTCAGTGATTACAAGCCACTCGTTTGGTTTAATAATATTAAAGAACCAAACATTAAATTACAACGCTGGAAAATAAAATGAAATGAATTTGATTTTCACATTAAATATGTACCAGGTAAAGAGAACTATGTTGCAGATGCTTTATCCAGAATTAAAATTGAAGAAAACTTGTTAGGAAAACTTCCGACGTAACATCAGCAACAATCCACAGCTTTAAAGAAGACAACCAATAATACATTTCACTCACAGAAAGACCAATCAATTATTTTAAAAGACAAACAGAATTTGTAAAAAGTAACTTAAATAACGTAAACGAAAATAACTATTTTTATAAAACAAACATTTTAATAAATTATGTGGAAATGACAACCAATCATCCAAAAGAATTGATTAAGGAATACTTATGTTCAAGGAAAAGTGCTACATATGTACATACTTCGTCGAAATAATAAGTCCCAATGACATTACAAATAAAATCAACTAAAAAACTAACGGACCTCCAAACGTATGCCGAATTTAAAGAATACATAATTAATCCACACCAAAAGTTACTTCATCCAGACATAGAGAAATTCTCATTATTATTTAAAGAAAAATATTTTTATCCAGATTATCAAAACTTAATTCAATTAATTAATTAACGAATGTAACATACCAAAAACAGAACATAAAAACACTTAATTAGCATTTGAATTAGCGCCAGAAAACCATAATCCCAGAGAATATGTCATTGATTTTTAAATATTTCCTTCACATTTAGCAAAAACAGTATTTCATATGATTCCATAAAACAGTAAACGTAAAATTGAGAATTGTCAATTCTGACACAAATCATGCAGACAAACTAACCAGATTTGAAATAATACTTTACACCTGTAATCATAAAAAAAACATAATACAACTGATAGAACACCAGCAGATATTTTAAATTACTCAGGAACTCCCGAGTATGATACACAGCTAAATAAGAAAAGCAAAATAGAAAGACTATGAAAACAGAATCGAATTTGCAATAGATACTAGGTATGTGGTATCACCGTTATTAAGATCCCATTAAAACAAACAGGAAATATAACACAAATATATGACAAATTTTATTAACAGAGGTCGTAGTCGTCGACAAGAACTCGTACCGATAGTTTATGTTATCGCAGAGTCCAGTTCAAACCTTATCAATTTTTCAAGCGCCTTTTTTTTTTTACACTTTTATAAAAGCATAAAGTAAGTAAAAAATACAGCAATGCCCACCGAGCACAATAGTCAAGGGGCGAATCGAATTGCAGTACTAAGAGATAGCCTCATAACCAAAAGAAACAAGTAAGAAAGGCTACAGTCAAGCGAGACGACTGTAGAAGACCCCTTAATAGTCCACATTTTACATACAAACATAGAAAATAGGTAGCAGAGTTATTTGTACTTTAATATATAAATTAAAAATAAAAAAAAAAAAAAAAATTGATTAAATTAAAATTTAAAAAAGTAAAAAAAAAAACGAACTTGCGGTATCAGACGCACTCTAAACAGATCGCTACTCTACCATATGAACCACGCCTCAACATTCTAATACTTTCGTTTATCTGCATTTATGTACATATATGTTATGTATCTCTTCTGCATGCCTATCACTTGGACCACACCACAGTTTACAATTAGGACGGCTTAAGTAGATAAACATTGATTTAGCTCTTTCTGCAAGCACGTGTGATGGTGTGTGGTGAGGAAATTTTTTTAATTATATACTCATTCTGTGAGAGTTTGAATTTGATCGCTTATCAAATACTACATGACTTCACACAATTTTTTTCTTTTTGATCGATTTGTCCTATGGGAGCTATAGGCTATAGCCGATATTAATGAAACTTGGTGAGGATAGTTATAGTGGTACCATATACCTGCTGTGTAAATTTGGTTACGATATTTTCGAAGTTGTAGTGTAATGAAAATAGTTTTTTACAATTTACGGGGACGGTAGGGGACGTGGCAAAAATTTGAAATAAACTTAACCCGCCTGACATATAGATGGACTTTCACTCCAAGTTTGGTGGCTCTAGCTCTTGTAGTTTAAAAGATCTAGGTGTTCATCCGGACAGCGGACAGACAGACAGACGGACATGGCTATATCAACTTGTCTGTTGATGCTAATCACGAAAATACATACTTTATGGGGTCGGCCACGCCTCCTTCTGCCTGTTACGCACATTTCGCTCCTGACAAACCTAAAATTAATGTTTGGAGCATATTTTCGACCGATCGTTCCTATGGGAGCTTACGATATAGTCGCAGACGGGCAGACGGACAGACGGACATGGCTATATCGACTCGGCTATTGATGCTGATCAAGAATATATATACTTTATGGGGTCTGCCACGCCTCCTTCACCCTGGTACATACATTCCGACGATTACAATATACCCTTTTACTGTACGAGTAACGGATATAAAAATCCAATCTCCACATACTCCAGTTTTGCTTTAGAGCGTGCAATTGAAACAATCAGCTAAAACATATTAAAAAAATGATCAAAATGCGTAATGGAAATCTACTATTATTCGTAGAGAATACAACGATAGCAGAGAAATTCATCGCTTCCAAAGAACTCCAAGGTATTTATCGAATAACATGTGAATACCACAAAAATCGGAATTACTGCAGAGGCACATTAAATGCCCCATGCCTTAACAACTAAATACTTAACGAACTTAAGTCTCATGGTGTAGTCGATGTATATAAATACACAAAACTCATTGATGGCAAAAGAATTTCTTTGGGCGTGGTGCGTCTCACCATCAACCTATACAAGCTTCCCCAAAAAATACAAATATCATGGCACGTCGTAAAGGCTCAAGAATACATACCAAACCCAATGCGCAAAAATTGTTAAATTATAGGCCACACAGCAAAGTATTGCAAAGGCACAGCGGTTTGTGACCCATGTGATCTACCAGCTTACATACCAACTCAGTGCACTCATACTTTCTGCATGAACTGTAAGGGCGAGCATGCGGCTAGCAATGAAGACTGTCCCAAATATAAAGAAGCACAAGATATAACAAGAAAGAAAAGTACAGTCGAGCACGCCCGACCGTATAGTATTCTCTGCGTTTTTTTATACTCCTTGCAAGAGTATATTGGGCCTGTGCAAAGGTATGTAACAGGCAAAAGGAGGCGTGGCAGACCCCATAAGGTATATATATTCTTGATCAAGATCGCAAGCCGAGTCGATATAGCCATGTCCGTATGAACAAGCAGATTTCAGAGATGGTAAGAGCTACATGTTCGAGCTTGGTGTCAATCGATCACATATTTAGTCAGTTAATACAAGAATCTTTTTTTTTCGATGCCACGCCCCATTCGCCCATAATGAGCAAAAAACTAGACACACCTCCACGAATATCTCAGTAAATATAGCACATAGCATAACCACTTTTGGTATGGAAGTTCCTAGCGACAGCATCAATGCATTGCCATTTATTTTTAGACTGCCACGCCGCTTTTTCCAACAACACATAAAAATAATTCTCAACTTTCGTTCTGTTTTTAGGCATTTGTTCATATACATTGTACAGTTTTGTAATGTATAATTCGTGTGAAGACTAACTATATCAAACTATCCTGAAAGGTGCATTAAAATCGGACTATTAACATGAAAACTAGAAGCGTTACAATATTGATAATTGAATGATATATTAACGTTTGGGTGCCTGTGTCGCGGTAGCGATGCCCGCAGTCGCTGGCCGCGACTAATACACACATACATACATACAGAAAGGACAACACATTGTAAAATCTCAATACCGATTTTAATACAAACAAATTCTAAATACGCTCCATAAATTATTATTATTATTTAAACTCATACAGAATACATCTACCAATAATATAATAAACTGACCAAGTTTGATCCAAATTGGACTATTATATCGTATATCCCCAATAGGAACGATCGGTCGAAAATATGCTCTTAACATGAATTTGTATGACCAACTTTTTCTATGACCAATCTATATTTATAAAACTCACACAGAATACATTTTCCATCAATATATATATATATATATATATAATGAACAAATTTGATCCAAATCGGACTGCTATATTGTATAGCTCTCATAGGTCGAAAATATGCTCTGTTCGGAGCAGCAGAAAATGGCCAAGGTGGAAACTCAAATTGTTAACAACATGCATTTAACATTTATGCATAACAGCGCTCACTTCACAGTAGTATAACATAACTAGTTTTGGTACTCTCTTTGTTTGTTCTCATTCCCCAATTACTGCAATTACTCTCGTTCTATTCGTTTTCAAATATCGATCTGAACGGTATGCTCTGAAGAGTGAAATTGTAAAATCTAAAAGGTCAAACCAATAATTCACGACAAAGGCGTTCACGTACATAAATAAATAAATGTTTTACTCTGCTCAATTTAAACATGTTTTTACTAGACAATAATTCATGCAATCTGGATTATTGACAACGGCGCGCAGAAAGTTGCTGAAAAAGCTCAGCAGCTCCCAACATTTTGGTGACCCCGACGTGATTTAGTTCTTTAAAGTGAATCATTGATCAAATAGTTGTTATTTAAAGCACGCTAAAATTCGCACAGATAACAATTTGTCGAAGCTTAAACTCTGCTCTGCGCATCTCCTCGCTCTTTTGATTCAGGATATCGCCAGCATGCAAATCTTCTCCTGTAAGTTTCATTGTTGGTCTGATTCATCAGTAGTCTTATATTGGTTACAGGTGGAACCGTCTAAATTTAACGTATTCGTAGCCAACCGAGTTTGCACTATCAAGCAGATAACAAAAGACATGAGTTGGCATTATGTCCCTACTGAATTGAATCCTGTTGACATGTTGTCTAGAGGATCTTCTCCAAGAGATTTGCTTAAATCAGATCTCTGGTTGCTCGGACCGCAGTTTTTGCTTGGCGCAAAGGCAGGATGGCCTCAGTCTCGTCTATCGGAGTCACTGCTGCCAGAGCTGCGATACAAATCGTTTTATTCCGCTACTGGCTCGTTGGATATGTCCCTATCGCTTAAATATATCAAGTATAAGTTATATATAAGTTCGTTTCTCCTAGCAAACCGTCTGGACCGGTGTAACTCAGTGCAGATCACAGTCGTAGTGGAGCTCATATGCTCATTCGCATCATCCAAAGGGCAAACATGTGGGAAGAGTATCGCCAGCTGTCAACCGGCGCATTCTTGGGCGATTTGAAGCGTTATGTTGCCACTCGAGGATCGCCAGGATGCATATGGTCTGACAACGCTACAAATTTCGTCGGCGCTAAGAACGAGTTAGAAGATTTAAGGCAACTAGTTAGCAGGGAAATCCATTGTGATGAAGTGCACGCTTGGTGACTGGATCACAACATCGAATGGAAAATTATACCTCCACGGTCTCCCCATTTTGGTGGTTTATGGGAGTCAGCAGTTAAAAAAGCAAAATATCACTAGCGGAGTACCTTGATATCGTCGCACTTTGGGATTGACGAATTGCGCACATTTGTGTGCCAAATCCAAGCCATAATAAACTCAAGACCTACTATGTCTATTACAGAAAGCATCGCCGATATTGATGTGCTAACACCAGGTCACTTTCTCATTGGGGGTCCACTGAATGCACCGCCGGAGTCGGATGTCTTGTCGCTGAACTACAATCGTCTTGATCAATGGCAGAAGGCCACAGCCCTTCAACAAATTTTCTGGAAACGCTGGAGCGAAGAATAGCAAAGTGGCGAACTCCTCAGGCGCCCATTCGGATTGGTGATATCGTAAGCATCAAGGAGGAAAATTTCCCCCCATTGAAGTGGCCACTGGCTCGAGTCATCGAAAACATATCTGGAGCTGATGGTACCATTGGAGTAGCAGTATTGAGGACACCGTCAGGAACCACTCGACGAGCAATAAAGAAGCTGGGCGTGCTTTCGGTTAATGATTCAGTTGAAACCTCAGTACTTTCAACGGAGGGAATGATGTTCGCAGCAGCAGCAAATGGCCAAGGTGGCAATTCAAATTGTTAACAACATGCATTTAACCTTTATGCATAACAGCGCTCTCTCCACAATAGTATAACATAACTAGTTTGGTACTCTCTTTGTTTGTTCTCATTCCCCAATTACTGCAATTACTCTCGTTCTATTCGTTTTAAAATCTCGATCTAATCGGTATGCTCTGAAGAGTGAAATTGTAAAATCTAAAAGGTCAAACCAAAAATTCATGACAAAAAAGTTCACGTACATAAATAAATAAATGTTTTACTCTGCGCAATTTAAACATGTTTTTACCAGACAATAATTCATGCGGCCTGGATCATTGACAACGGCGCGGAGAAAGTTGCTAAAAAAGCTCAGCAGCTCCCAACATGCTCTAAACATGAATGTGTATGAAAATGTTCTGCTTTACAAGCTATCACATTTATCACCATTGCTAATAACATATTGAAACTGAGGAACGGGTATCCTATAGTCGCGAGGCGACTCGAGCGTTCTTTCTTGTTTACATTAATTTCGTTTCTGAAAAACCTAATAGATCCCACTCTCTAGAACATGTATATACAAACAAAATCGCCATATTTTACAATTAACTCACTGGACTCTAGCTTGTTGTTATAAAAATACGTTATTAATAAAAATTCACATTTTCTGAAACTGAGTTTGCATTGTGGTCATAAGTTAAGGAAGTGGGATTATTATGTATCTTAATGATAGACGAAAGCTTGAGCCTAGATCCGGCTAAAGTTATTTTTACTTTGTAGGTAATTTCCAGTAACAAGAATATATGGTAATCGTTGGAATGTATGTATCACGGAGAAGGGGGCGTGGCAGGCTGCATTAAGTATATCAGCATTAATAGCCTAATGTCGATATAGTCAAGTCTGTCTGTCCGTATGAACAAACAGATTTTAGAAATGGTAAAAGCTACAAGTTCGAGCTTGGCCTCAATTGAGCACATATTTAGTGAGTCAATATAAAAATCTTTTTTTTTTCAATGCCACCCTCATTTGCCCAAAACGAGCAAAAAACTAGACACACCTCGGAAAAAATCGGTGTTTTCGGCAAATATCTCAGAAACTATTGCACTTAAGAACACCAATTTCGGTACGGAAGTTCCCAGCGTCAGCATAAATGCAATTGTTGCGCCACCCCTTTAGCCACAAGAAATAAAATAATTTGCAAACTTCAATACGTTTTTAAGGCATTTGTTCTTATCGTTCAGTATTGTAATATTGTAATTCGTGTGGGGAGACTAACTATATCAAACTATCCTGAAAGGTGTATTAAAATCGGACAATGAACAAGAAAACTAGAAGCGTTGCATGAGTGCAAGCGAGACAGAAATAAACAATCACTTGCTCGACCGTATTCGCTGGCTGTTTGGTGGCAGCGCTGCCCGTGCCGAACACTCACATATATACATATACGCATACATATAATGTCATACAAACAAACAGATATATGTTTGATTATGCTTAGATTGTTTTCATTTCAACGTGTTTTAATGCAAGTACTACGCATTGTATTATCTCGATACAGAATTTAAAAATTAAGTAAAAAAAAATATATATATTTATATTATAAGGTTGGGCGTGCTCGACAGTACTTTTCTCTCTTGCTTTATATTAATTATATTAAGCTTTTGTTTTTACTTTTTTTAAGAAATATAAAAATAATAATTACAATATCTCATTTATTCTCATATCGAGCGCCATAAATGCTCAACATAAATAAATATTAAATTTTTTTCAGGTGTACGCAGAGATATCAGAACAAGTGTAGTTGTCCGATTTGAATCTAACTTGGTCAGTATATGTACGTCCTTGTACATGTACATACATTCTGTGTAAAGTATTCCATAATTTAGGTTCATTTAGTTAACATTTGTTTGTTCTGGACTTTGGACTTTGGATTTTATTTGGCTTAAAGATAACACATGCTTATGTTTATTTAAAAGTTTTATTAATCTTATCCTATATTGGTTCTTGAGCAAGGTACTCAATTGACATTTTTATAGATTCCATCAGCTGGAAGTTAAACATTATAGTTGTACATTCATTCATCCGGATATTCAATGAAAAATTAATTTATTTTTATATTTAAGAATATGCTAAATGCGGTTGTATTAGCAATCCATTTAAAAATGTGTAAATATATTCATAAACAATCGTCTTTGCGGTAATAAATAAATTTGCAGACAAAAACGTTATATGGATAACAATAATTGAAAACTTGCAGCTCTTTAGTGATTTTTTTTTTTTTTTTTTTTTGGCTTTTTATTAAAAACGCGTATTAGAGAATTACTTACCTGATAATAAATAAAGCATGCCTAAAATCTGCACCCAGTTCGATGACATTTCACGTGCACTAATGGATTTTTACAAGGCTGAGTCCGGAGTGCTATACTTGGGAAAAAATTTAATAAAATGTCTGAAAATTTGATATTTGAAATTACTTGATAAGACTGTAGTCGTGCTCGCCGACTATTTTTTCTTATTCTAAGCTTATCAGACACTATATTTTATATCAACAATGTTCTTCATTATACCTTCTTACCTATTGGTTAAATTTTGATTATTTTTTCACTGATTTTTTTATTGACAGTATCTGACACTGTGGAGGAATTAACACTTTATTTTAAAGTATTTATACATTTGTAAAATCATTGGTGAATTGAACCCGATATAATACTACAATATTGGTCTATTTAGTAATATATGGGTTTGCACAGAAATAAAGAGGAAATCTTTTTGAAATATTTATTTCAATATAAAAATATGCACGGAGCATTTTATTTACTACTGTTTGTCATATTTTGATATGGTTGGGTTTTTGCCTTTACAAAATGTCGTCTTAAAATTTAATTTAATACTGAATTTATTAATTAATAAGCTTCTTAGTCCCGACTGGTTTTAGTCTCCGTAAATAAATAAAATAAACAATTAAAAAAAGGCTCCCGTCGATGGAGCCAACTGGAATAAACGCCATTCTTTACTAGTTGTGGGCTTTTTCAATAGGCAGAGTGATTCACATTTAAAACAAACATACTATGTATTGCTTCCTAAGTGTCATAGTTACTGAGATATTCACCAAAAACGTCGATTGTTTTCGAGGTGTGTCTGGTTGCTTACTCATTGCGGGGGTGCTATAGGGCGTGCAAAAAAAAAAATATATATTCTTCATGAAGTATTTGCTGAGTGATCGCAACCAAACTCACACAGAATGTGTATATTTGGCCCAAATCGGACATTTACAACATATAAAACAAGAAAGAATGCTATTGTCGCCTCGCGACTTTAGGATACCAGTTACTCAGTTTCAATATGTTATTAACAATGAGTTATGAGGTTAATATTAAGCGAATCGTTTAGCTTACAAATAAAATAGCTTGCAAAATAGAACATTTTCATACAAATTCATTATTAGAGCATATTTTCGAACGATCGTTCATATGGGAGCTATACGATATAGTAGTCCGATTGGGATCAAAATTTGTCAGCATGTTTATATTGATGGCAAATGTATTCTGTGTGAGTTTAATAATATACTTTTTCCTATTTGAAGCGTAGTTTTTACTGATCGCCGCTATGGAAGCTATACGATATAGTTGTCCGTACGTGTGCTACCTAGACATGTGCTATCTGTATAAATTTGGTTCATTTGACATCCTTTTCACTTTTCTAGCTCTTATAGTCGCTGATATCCTTTTGTTCAAACAGAAGGACAGACCGTCTGTCTGTCCGCACAGACGAACATGGCTATATCGACTCTGCTATTGATGCTGATCATGAATATATATACTTTATAAGGTCTACAACGTCTCCTTCTCCCTGTTACAGATAAGCATAGATTTACCTCTTTTATTTCAAGCTCGTGTACATAAATGAAAATTTTTAACATTTTTGACCAGTTTGACCGTTCTTGAGCTACAAGTTCTAAGCTCGAGCTTGAAATAAAAGAGGGAAATCAATGCTTATCTGTAACAGGGTGAATGAGACGTTGTAGACCTCATAAAGTATGTATATTCTTGATCAGCATCAATAGCAGAGTCTCAATCGACTACATATTTAGTCAGTCAATACAAGAATTTTTTTTTTTTGCGATGCCACGCCACATTGGCCCACAACGAGCAAAGAACTACACATACCTTGAAAAAAAATCGGTGTGTTCCACGAATATCTCAGTAAATATAGCACAGAGAATAACCAATTTTTATACGGAGGTTCCTAGAGAAAACATTAATGCATTGCCATTTAAAAAATATGCCCCGCCACCTTTTCTCACAATTAAAAAAATAATTTTTAAACTTCAACACCATTTTTAAGGTATTTGTTCTTTTCGTACAGTATTGTAATTAATAGTTAGTTTGGAAACTAATTATTATATTTCAAACTATTCTGAAAGTTTCGTTAAAATCCGGCAATAAACAACAAAGCTAGAAACGTAACAACAAAAACATTCTAACATGTGTTCGGAGTTTTTCTCAATATTGCTGACACCCGAAGACATAGACACGTCCTTATTGAACTTTACGGACATCATTGAAGAGGCAGCTCTTGAAGCTACGAGTCGAGCAGGCTCTATGGGGACCTCGGCGCCTGTAAGTTTGGTCAACAACGAACTTCGTCTTCTATTTCAAGAAAAGCAAAAAAATAGGAGAAGATGGATACGTTATGATAATAGTAATAATAGGGAATGGAACCGTTTGGCTGCTCTAATAAGATGTAATTTATGTTTAACCAAATCTAAGTTTTTTGAGGAGCTACTAACCAACGCAGACCCTAATGGACATTTTGATTACAATTTATTAAAAGGAAGCCTAAGATAAGTCCCAATATTCAGGAAGAAAACGGCTGGTGCCGATCAGATTACGAGAGGGCGGAACTCTTTGCTTCTGACTTGATGAATCGTTTCAAACCATTTAATAAAGAATATGCATTTTTCAAGAAGTGAACTTTTGACGGAACTGGTATGAAGGTTCTAAAAAGTTTGCAAGATAGCGGTATAAATCTACTTCTAAATATTTACAACTCCTCTTTTAAACTGGGATATTTTTCGAAAATTTGGAAACTGGACGTTGTTTCTTTGCTGCTTAAACCTGATTAATTGACAAACTCAACAAATTCCAACAGACAAATTAGTCTTCTTCCTACTTTTGGTAAGGTTTTTGAAAGTCTGATTCTGAAAAAAGTTCAAACTGAGTTGAAAGAATTCGAAATTATCCCCAATTTTCAATTTGGCTTTCGTCCACTTCATGGCACCACTGAGCAATTCCATCGCGTTGTTGGCCATATACTCAACGGTTTTGATAACAAGTTATATGGTGCAGCTGTCTTTTTCGATATTAAATAGGCGTTTGATAGAGTTTAGCAGGAGGGACTTTTATTTAAACTAAAACGGTTTGCATTTGCTCCTATTTACACATTACTTAAATCATGGCTCTTGGGCATATCTTTTGTTGTAGACGTAAATGGTGTAATGTCTTCAGAGAAAATGTTAAAGAAGCTGCCTCAAATCAAAATATACGCCACTATTCCCACCCTCATCAACTTGCGTTTGGCCCGAATATATCAGTCAGCACAAGCGTTATTTTTTGGAACAACTTCGATATCGCTGAATCTTGGTTACTGTTTTCAACGCCTGGATCATCATAAAAGTGTTTTTTATTCCATGTCAGTTGTACTACGACTGACAACAACAATAAGCACAAGCTGACACGCACAGTTGCCGGAATCGATGCAGATTCGGATCTGGAAAACGTGGTGTCCGTAACGAAAACTGAAGAGAAAAGCCTACTGCACTCTCCGGCTTGGGGTTCCAGCTCCCTGCGTAGGGAGGGCCCAAGCGAAAAAGGGAAGGGCATAAGACAAAGGCGCAGTAAAAGGCGGCTCTGGTCCAAGATATAGCAGACTTGTCCACTGAGGACAAAGCCAAGCTGACCAACATGGTTGAGGAGATGATGGCCTAAAAGAGGCAGCGCTCAGCCGAGAGCAATTCAAAATTTCTCTTCCCTATCGCGGTCAAAAGTAAATAAGCCTGGCGTCTTTTACAGAGGCAGAATAAAGACCTGCCAACCGGTGACTGGATGGTGCTACATGCTGGTTACTTCTCTTCAACAGAGTGTGGCCAGAATGTGATCCTCCAGATCAACAAGGAGGCAGATGACGTTCTGTATCCACGCTTCGGGAAGATGGCTTGGGGCGTTGGTAGCGTGTACCTTCGCCTGAAAAAGCGTCATCCCGGAGATAAGGACGCGCACACACTCAAAGTTGGTGAGGTGGAGAAGGACCTGGGATTCGAATCGGTCCTCGAAGCAACCCAATCAATGGATATAGCATCCGACGATGAGGCGGATGACGAGGACTTATAGCCAACCCGTCCGCGGCAGGTGATGCAGGAACCCACTCGCATTAGGGTACTGCAGATAAACCTGCATAAAAACAAGTTGGCATCGACGGAGCTCCTTCTAACCTTTGAGTAATGGCCTGTCGATTTTGCCTTAGTCCATGAATTGCCTCTGGTAACATGGTAGCAGGTCAAACAATTATAATGCGATCTACATCACATCAGAGCAAGAAACGCCGTATTTGTGCAGAAAGGTCACCATGCTTATCTCATCTATGGTAATCGTGGAGAACGGGAAGATACGCCTTACAATAGCATCCTGCTAAAAGGCCGCCGGACGAACTGGTAAGACTTGTGACAGAGCCCACCCGCAACAACGCGCAGCTTTTATTCGGCACAGACACACATCACTGCGTATGGGGATCAACCGACATCAACATCAGAGGTGAGTCGTTATTTGAATTTATACTAACCACAAAATTAAGTATCGCTAACACGGGTTGGGCACACACATACGTAGGTCCCACTTCGTCTAACGTCCTTGACCTAACACTCGCAACAGGTGTAGCAATAACAAACTGCAGGGTGTCAGACAAACCCTCCTTCTCCGATCATAAGTACATTCAATTTGAATTCATCTTTGATTACAACCCCAAATTTACTCAGTGTAAGAACCCCAAGAACACTGACTGGACCAAGTTCAGGAGTCTTGTGGCAGAAAAACTCAGCCTACCACACAACATTGGGACTGTAAACGACATTAAGAAATCATTGCTGATCGTCAACAAAACTCTGCTCGAGCCCTACAACAGCTCATGCCGGTCATCCAGACGCAAAATTATATCAAAACCATTATGAAGGAACTCAGAACTCTCAATACAGAGAGCAACCACTATGGATTTGTTCAAACTTGCAAAGCAGACCGGTACAGAAATAATTCACGGTCGCGCTTAGGGCGTATAAGTCCAAAATCAGAAAGGCCCAGAGGAACTCCTGGAAAACTTCTGTCCCAATCTGGAATCAGTGCCTGAAACGCTAGACTTAGGAAGCTTCTGTCAAACCAGCGACCAGTTCAAAGTCAACTAAAACTGGGAGATAGTTCATGGACAGAGCGCAGCGAGGAAACTCTAGATGCACCCATAACCACCTACTTCCCAGGATGTCCAACCCCATATAACAGCCCATCGGATTATAGATCAATAAGTCTCACATCCTTTAAGCTAAAAACTATGGAAAAGCTGCGTGATCTCAGCATCAGAAGTGTCGCAGAAAAACAGATGTCAGTTGATCAGCATGCCTACACCAACAGATGTCAGTTGATCAGCATGCGTACACCAAGGGTAAGTCCGTTGAAACGGCCCTACACTCGCTAGTGGGAACCATTAAACGAGCCCTACATAATCACGAATATGCACTGGCCGCCTTCGTGGACATTTCAGGAGCTTTCAACAATATTAGCACCAAGGTCATAGTCGACCAGCTGAAAATAACAAATACTCATCCAACAATCACCAACCGGATAAGAAACCCTCTGAGCTGTAAGAGAGTTCAGTCAGAATGGGGTGTTGCAACCACAATCAAAATCGCGAACCAAGTCGTTGACGATCTCATTAAAAGATTCGATAGAGGAGCCCTTAAGATAACTGCCTATGCGGACGACATAGCCCCTCACCTCCATAATGGAATGGACTCTCAGGGAAATATGTAAATGGGTGGAAAATGCCGGACTACATATCAATGCAGAAAAGACGGACCTCATCCTCTTTACCAAGAAGTACTTAGTACCGTACTGGACCCCCCCGACACTAAATGGCAAGCAACTCAAGCCCAGCACCCACATTAAGTACCTAGGAACAGTGCTGAACAGCAAACTGACAAGGAGAGCCAATGTAAAAGAAAGGGTGAAGAAGGCCACCTGTCACCCAATCTTATGCACTGGATATATATTTTAGTTGTGCGCCCAACACTGCGGGGCTCTTGTGTGGTGGGGGCTACGGAGAAGAAACCATATCTCGCCTTGTTGGAGAGGGTGCAGCGCCAATCATTAATCTGCATTACAGGCTCTCTCAGGACCACTCTAACGTAGGCACTGGAGATCTTGACAGGAATACCTCCCCTGGATTTACAAGCAAAACTAGTAGCAGCAAAGTCGGCCCAACGCCTCAAAGCACTGGGTAGTATGGGGCTACGCGGATATGGGCACAGTTCCATAATACGGAGCATGACAACATACTCTGATTATATTCAAACTGAATAGCGACTCGAAAGGCACACCTTGGGCCCGATGACTGGATAAAATGTCTCAAAAAGCAAACTGACCTCAACATTTACACAGACGGCTCCAAAATGGCGGGAGGTGTAAAAGCAGCTGTCTACTGTGAAAACCCCAGCCTCAAACTCACATTTAAGCTACCACACCACTGTAGCAAGCGGAAGTTTTTGCTAACCTTAACTTAAATGCTTATAAAGTTAACATCTTAGTAGGCAGTCAGCAATTAAGTCCATGATGTCGTATACTCTCAGCTCCCGGACTGTTAGGGTGAGCTGGAAAGCATTAGATGAACTATGTACGACTAAGTCAGTACACATCTACTGAGTTCCCAGCCACCAAGGCATAACAGGAAATGAGGGGGTAGACATTCTGGCAGGCGTAGACCTAACAACCAACAGGACAGGAAGGTTGGACATCTCCCTAAGATCACTACACAGTAATCTTGAGAGATGCACCATTGACCAAATCAGCCGAAGATGGCGAAACACCCGCACATGCAAAGTAATCAAAATCATGTGCAACAATACCAACTCTCGTCCTGCGCAATATATTCTGCACCAATCTAGGAAGGACTCAGAATGCTGGTCGGTATACTCACTGGTCACTGCCTAGCGGCTGCACATGCAACCAAGCTGGGAATAACCAACAGTATCAATTGCAGGAAATGCAGTGACCCAAACTCCATAGAGACGCCGGAGCACATTGTATGCCACTGTCATGCCTTACAACGCACGAGCCATACGTGCTTAGGAAAACCAATAGAAGCCTCGAAAATGCCCGCTAGTTACCTGCTAGCAATCACAAAACCCGAGCAGATTCTTCAAGACTTCAGGACGTGGTCACTCCACCCAAACTTGTTGAATAAGGGCCATAACTGGCCTATGCTCTGTCCCACGAGGGCATCCGGCTAAACCAAACTTTACCTTATTCATATTCAAACTGCAATACAAGGTTTAATTTTACGAAGAACATGCATTTTTAAAGAATACATGTAAGGAAATCTAATCTGTCCGTCTGTCTGTCCGTATAAACAGACAGATTTCAGAGATGCTAACAGCTATAAGTTCGAGCTTGGTGTCAATCGACCACATGTTTAGTCAGTCAATACAAAATTTTTTTTTCGATTCCACGCCCCATTCTCCTACAATGAGCAAAAAACTGGACACACCTCGGAAAAAATCGGTGTTTTCGGCGAATATCTCAGTAACCATGGCACCTAGGATCACCAATTCTGGTATGCTTCCTAGCGACAGCGTGAATGCATTGGCATTTAAAATGTTGGACTGCCACGCCCCTTTTTCCCACAATACATAAAAACAGCTCTCAACTTTCTTTCCGTTTTTAGGTATATATTCATATAGCACAGCATTGTAATTGTATAATTCGAGTGGAGGCTAACTATATCAAACTATTCCTGAAAGGTGCGTTAAAATCGGACTATAAACAAGAAAACTGGAAGCGTTACAATATTGATAATAGAACGCAATATCAACGCTGCTTGTGTAGCGGCAGCGCTGCCCGCAGACGCTGGCCGCGTCGAACACACACATACATACATGTATGAACGCATATAATGTCAAACGTATGTGAATTCGCATACAAACAAACATATGTATGTGTGATTATGCATAGATTGTTTTTGTTTCAATGTGTTTAAATGCAAGTACTAGATATTGTAATATCTTGATACCGAATACACACATACATGTGTGAACACATATAATGTCAAATGTATGTGAATTCGCATACAAACAAACATATGTATGTGTGATTATGCATAGACTGTTTTTGTTTCAATGTGTTTAAATGCAAGTACTATACATTATAATATCTCTAAACCGGTTTTGATAATTTAACCGGGAAAAAAATGCAGAGAGTATTATACGGTCGGGCGTGCTCGACTGTACTTTTCTTTCTTGTTTTTGACTGATCCTATTACACAGAAGCTTTTAATCTGCATTTTATTTTTTTTACCATAACAACAAAATGTTTTTATACTCTCTGCAAGAGTATTTTGGGTTTGTGCAAAGTATGTAACAGACAGTATATATATTCATGATCAGCATCACAAGCCGAGTTGATATATGACACGCCCCCTTTTGTCACAAGTACTGAAATAATTTTCAAACTTCAATAACTTTTTTAAGGCATTTGTTCTTATTGTAGAGTATTGTAATTTATAATTCTTGTGGAGACTAAGTATATCAAACTATCCTGAAAGGTAAATTCAAATCGGACTATAAACAGAAAACTAGAAACATTATCGATAACTGAACGCTATATCAATACATGAGTGCAAGCGACACAAAAACATACAAGCACATGTTTGAACGTTTTCGCTGCTTATGTGGCGGCAGCGCTGCCGGCGGACATACATATAATGTCAAACGTATGTGTATTTGCATACAAACAAACAGATGTATGCTTGATTATGCTTAGATTGTTTTTGTTTCAACTTATTTAAATGCAAGTACTACACACTGTAATATCTCGATACCGATTTTAATAATTTAACCAGAAAAAATGCAGAGAGTATTATACAGTCGGGCGTGCTTGACTGTACTTTTCTTTCTTGTTTATAATAAAACATGCTTTTTCCAAAATCGGTTGATGAATGAGTTTTTGTTGCACTTATTGTCTGATGTATATCAGCTATATCAATTCGCTATATCAATTCAGTTGTTCTAAGTGATCTAGAATTAATTTACTTGTAAGAGACCCCTTCTATGCGACATATACTTTTATAGAATTCCCTGTTACGCTTCAAGTTACAGATATAATTATTCATCACATACATATTAATATTATAGTGCACACTTTAAATCAGTTAAGCCAACAGACTTTATTTATACCTTTGTCACAACACAATAAGTTCTTTATTCACTAGCAAATGCTTTATGTTTGTTGTATACTTTATTTAACTTAAAACAATACGAATTCTTAAAAATAAATTTAAAAGATTTATGATGTCGATATGGCTGATTGCAACGTCAATTCAAGTTAAAAACAGAAGCGTGCACGTATCTATGCAACAATTTGTACAATAGTAGTCAGAAACTACAAATATAATAGGGATGATAGCAACGCGTCGCGTCAAACAGCCACCTTTAGCGTATATAAAAAAAACGGAAGTGTGACAAAATTAACAATGAGGCAAAGCTTGCATACATATGTGTGTATGTATGTGTATATAAGCAAATTCCGTATGTGAATTTCATTATCATCCACATAATCATGGACGCGCATACATCTCAGCGTACCTGTACCTCCAAAAAAACGATAAACGAAAACACGTTTGCAGACTTGCGCATTAGTTGCAAATGCCATGCGTGTATTATTTGTGGATACCAAACGTATCTAAACAAAAGTAACATTTCGATAAGCATTAGCGAACACTGTACTTAAGGGGGTTCACTTAGAAAGAAGGCCATAAAAATTATGTTTTTAAAAAAATGTTCCTGAGAACACTTTAAAAGTGGTGGTTTTAAGAAGGTCCATCTAGTTGGAAGACTTTAGGTCTTTTTATACTCTCTGCAAGAGTATATAGGGTTTGTGCAAAAGTATGTAACAGACGGAAGGAGTCGTGCCAGACCCCATAAAGTATATATATTATTGATCAACGTCAATTACAGAGTCGATTACTGTGTGTCCGTATGAACAAACAGATTTCCGAGATGGTAAGAGCTACAAGTTCGAGCTTGTTCCCAATCGACTTAAAATTTAGTCAGTCAATACAAGAATTTTTTTTTACCATGCCACGCCACATTCGCCTACAACGTGCAAAAAACTAGACACACCTTAAAAAAAAATCGGTGTTTTCCACGAATATCTAAATATAGCACATAGAATAACCAATTTTTGTACGGGGGTTCCTAGAGAAAACATTAATGCATTGCCATTTTAAAAATATGCCCCGCCACCTTTTCTCACAATTAATAAAATAATTTTTAAACTTCAACACCATTTTTAAGGTATTTGTTTATATTTGTTATAGTTCGTTTGGAAACTAATTGTATCAAACAATTCTGAAAGTTGCATAAAAATCCGGCAATAAACAACATTCAAACATGTGTTCGGAGTTTTTCTCAATATTGCTGACACCTGAAGACATAGACACGTCCTTATTAAACTTTACAGACATCATTGAAGAGGCAGCTCTTGAAGCTACGAGTCGAGCAGGCTCTGTGTGGACTTCGTCGCCTATAAGTTTAGTCAACAACGAACTTCGTCTTCTATTTCAAGAAAAGCAAAAAAATAGGAGAAGATGGATACGTTATGATAATAGTAATAATAGGGAATGGAACCGTTTGGCTGCTCTAATAAGATGTAATTTATGTTTAACCAAATCTAAGTTTTTTGAGGAGCTACTAACCAACGCAGACCCTAATGAACATTTTGAGTACAATTTATGGAGACTGACACGTATTATTAAAAGAAAGCCTAAAATAATTCAAAATATTCAGGGAGAAAACGGCTGGTGCCGATCAGATTACGAAAAGGCGGAAGTCTTTGCTTCTGATTTGATGAATCGTTTCAAACCATTTTATTTCGTTAGAGAGGAACTTCTAAGTGAATCTACTTATAACATTGAGAATATGCCTTTTTCAAGATTTTAATATTGAAGATTTTTGATGGAAACTAAGGCTCTTAATTCTCGAAAAGCTCCTGGCTTTAACAGAATTGGTGGAAAGGTTCAAAAATTTGCCAGATAGCGGTATAAATCTACTTCAAAATATTTACAACTCTTCTTTTAAACTGGGATATTTTCCGAAAATTTGTAAAAAGGCCGTTGTTTCTATGCTGCTTAAACCTGATAAACCGACAAACTCAACAAATTCCTATAGACCAATTATTTTTCTTCCAACTTTTGGTAAGGTTTTTGAAAGACTGATTCTGAAATAAGTTCAAACTGAGTTGGAAGAATTCCACGGAGCAACTTTTGATAAGTTATATGGAGCAGGTGTCTTTTTGATATTGAACAGGCGTTTTATTGAGTTTGGCGGGAAGAACTTTTATTTAAACTAAAACGATTTAC
This sequence comes from Drosophila dunni, assembly GCA_018152125.1. NCBI lineage: Eukaryota > Metazoa > Arthropoda > Insecta > Diptera > Drosophilidae > Drosophila > Drosophila dunni. The sequence continues at coordinate 109,198 of JAECXC010003344.1, read as the reverse complement.
ATCTGCTTCCATTTACACATTATTTAAATCATGGCTCTTGGGCAGATCTTTTGATGTAGACGTAAATTATGTAATGTCTTCGGAGAAAATGATAAGTGCTGGTGTTTCATAAGGCAGTGCGCTTAGTCTTACATTGCATAACATTTTTACTCATGACTTGCCTACCCTGCTGAGAGAAAATGATTTTGTTGCAACTTATGCTGATGATACTGCCTGTACAAGCAAGTCGCAGACTCCAAATTTTTGTTAACAACTTTGACTTATGGACTAAAAAATGGAATATCAAAATCTTAACAAAAAATTATGTGTATGCACATATGTATGTATGCGTGCCTAGCACTGGTCGGCACGGCAGCGTCGCAGCGTCTGCGAGCAGCGCTGACGTCACACAGGCGGCGAAATTTCAGCTAAATTACATAAACTTTCTAACGATCTAACTTTTTTGTTAATTGACGGATTTTAACACCGCTTGGAATATAGTTTGATATGATATTCCTCTACACGCATAATTAATTACAACACTGTACTATTTGACTAAATGCCCTAAATCCTGAAAATTTTGAGCTTGAAATTTTGAAAGTTTTTTAGCTCATATGAGAAAAGGGGGCAAGGCAGGCCAAAATTTTGAATGGCATTGCATTAAGGCTGTCTCTAGCAACTCTAGCAACCAAAAATGGTGTTCCTAAGAGCCATAGTTACTGAGTTATTGGCCTAAAACTACATTTTTTTTAGGTGTGTCTGGTTTTTTGGTCATTGCGGGGGCGGTAAGGGGCGTGGCAAAAATTTGAAATAAACTTAACCTGCCTGACTTAATAACGGACTTCCATTATAAATTTGGTGGCTCTAACTTTTGTAGTTTAAAAGATCCAGGTGTTCATACGGACGGACGGACGGACGGACAGACAGACGGACAGACGGACATTGCTATATCCACTCGGCTGTTGAAGCTGATCAAGAATTTATATACATTATGGGGTCGGCCACGCCTCCTTCTGCCTGTTACGCACATTTCGCTTCTGACAAACCTAATAGACCCCTCTACTCTTTTTTAGAGTACGGGGTCTAAAAATAAATAAACCCTTTTACTCTCGAGTAATGTGTATAAAAATCAAATGAAACAAGTAAGAAGTATACCCTTCTAGAGGGTATATGGATGTTTGTAACGCATTGAAGCAGTGGTTTCTGACACCATAAGGTATATACATATATTCTTGATTAGCGTCAACAGCCGAATCGATTTAGCCATGTCCGTCTCTTTCTATGCTAACTAGTCTCTCAGTTTTAAAGCTATTTTAATGAAACTTGGAACAGATGTGTCATAGTTACTGTTGTAAGATTTTAGTGCCTGATTTATTCTTCACAGGCTCTGCATATAAATATTTTGAGAAATTATCAATCACACTCAGTAGATATAGATAACCTCCATCTTGTTTATGAAATGGAATCATTTCAACTAAATCAATAGTAGTGAGCATTTGTATATAATTTAAATTAATATTTAAAAAAAAATTTTAAAAATTAAATAAAAACCGTTTTGAATTGAATTGCACCAACAAATTCGTTTGCAATATGCACATACATATGTATGTATGTGTACCATTGGTCGACACGACCAGCGTACGCGGGCTTCGCTGCTGCCACACAGGCCGCGAAAACGTTCGAGCATATGTTTGTATGTTTCTATCTGGCTCGCACTCGTTTTGACATTCAGCTAAAAGTAAATTTTGTTATGTGTTTTCTTTCTTGATTATAGTCGGATTTTTATGACACTTTCAGGATAGTTTGATATGATATGTCTCCAAACGAATATTTAATTACAACACTGTACTATATGAACAAATGCACTAAAAACGGCAATGAAGTTTGAAATGTTTTTAGTTCTTGTGGGAAAAGTATGCGTGGTAGTCCAAAATCTAGGAACTTGCATACCAAAATTGGTGCTCCTCAATGCAATAGTTACTGAGATACTCGCTAAAAAACATAAATTTTTCCAAGGTGTTTCTGATTTTTTGCTTATTGCGGGGCGGTAAGGGGCGTGGCAATGATTTGAAATAAACATGATCTGCTCGCGAAGACAACGGACTTTCATTCCAAATTTATTGTCTCTAGCTTTTGTAGTTTAAAAGATCGAGATGTTCATACCGACTGATAGAAAGACAGACGGACATCGCTATATTGACTCGGCTGTTGATGCTGATTCTTATATATAGTTTATGGGGTCGGCCACGCCTCCTTCTGCCTGTTACGCACATTTCGCTTCTGACAAACCTAATAGACCCCTCTACTCTTTTTTAGAGTACGGGGTCTAATAAAAAGGAACATTTGGTGTTATGCTGAAGAACACGCAAAACCTAGTTTTACAGGACTTGAATATCATAAAGATGTATCAGAAACATTTGAAAATGATCTTAATGAGCCAATCCTCATTGTATTAGATTATCTAATGATGGGAGCATTTAACAAAAGTGTTTTTCAAAAGGCTCTCATCATCGTAGACTTAATTTTAATTTCATTGTTTGGCTCGCCAAAATTTTCCTGAATTTATGCGCATATATAAAGTATCCGAAGAAGCTGATGGTTGATTGTAAATTGATCTTTCCCAATGGATAAACGATCTTTTACGTTTTCGTTCAAATATTTTTAAATTCTTCATACTCAATTTTTTATTGCAATAAAAATGGTTTACACAAAGAGACTAAAACGGCTGATGGCGAACAAACATTTATTATATGTTCTGAAAACAGCTAGTACCAATTAACGAAAAGCTATTATAAGCAATAGTGATGATGATCTGGTTAAATGGTTAATTGAGATTATATTAAATATATTACAAGGCAGTCATTAACATACAACCAAACAGCTCGAGGTGTTCATCCGGACAGCGGACAGGGAGACAGACGGACATCGCTATATCGACTCGGCTGCTGATGCTGATCAAGAATATATATACTGCCTTCTGCCTGTTACGCACATTTCGCTTCTGACAAACCTCTATATTTTTTTAGAGTACGGGGTCTAAAAAGGCGGATTTCTTCCTGTTCTAATTTCACCATTATTGGTTGGAGTATTTGGAAAACTTTTAAGAAATGCAAAACTCTAAAAGTAATTTAATTAAAGTGGTTTTAATACATCCAAATGAATATCAAAAGTTATTATCAAATAATAGAGTTGAAGATTTAATGAACCAAAAGCTTTTACCAATAATATGTATTTCGATAAATGGATTAAAACTCGACAAGAACTAGACTACTTTCTTCACAAAAGAAGAAAACGTGATTCATATTCTGGTAACAAAATTTAGTTAAATGTTTTATCATTTAGCAGTTCAACACAGACATTTGAAGAGTTGCCTATCAGTTTAAAAAGAGAGGCATAGACTGAAAACAAAGAGTTGATATTTAATAATTCCCATGAAGACGATTTTGATGATTCTCAAAGTCAAGACCATAACCCTAACCGAGCATTCCCTGAAATCGATGATGATATAAGTATGATTGAGTTAACTCCTAAAAGGAGCTACATTGAACCTAAAAATAAGTCACCAGAAAAAAAGAGAAAAAATAATCGAATTGATTAATCAAAAGTCAATTTAAGAAACTTCAATTACATTGAAGGAAGAGAAAAACTAAGACGACAGTCTCGACAAGCAGAAAACCCGAGGTCTAAAGCAACAGGAATTAGCACAAGATCTTCAAATAGAGCAAAACCATATCAAATTGGAAAAAATAAAATTAATTGGAAAAAATAAAATTAATTGGATATCTTTAATCTAAACACAACTTTTGAAAATAAGTAACTTAGAGTCATTTTATGTGGCTTTATTTAGCAACAATTCTTTAATTCATTAAATGTTTTTCCGGATAATGTACAAAGTGCGTTGACAAAAATTGTAAGTTTGTCACAAAATATAGATAAAAACTGGGAAGTTGTAATATCTGAACTATATTTAAATGATTTTCCCTATCATGAAGTAATGGATAAGAAACAGTCAATACAAAGAATGTCAAAGGGTATAATATTTGTTGATACTGACATAATAAAGCCTCGATGCGTTGGAGACAAAAGAACGCGATGTCTAAAAGTTCTTATGCGTAACAACAAGCTTTATTTTTGTAACTTGCCGTTTTTGCTCGCTACTCTCCTAATCTCCGACGGTAAATTTTTTTGTTTGCCGCGCAAACAATTTTGTTTTTGTAAGTACGCTGTATTTCTGCTCTAGCTTAGCATATGTTTACTTAACCCTTGTGCATATCTGTCATACTTTTTAACACTCTATAAAAGTTGCAAATTTGTTATATTTTTTTTTTTATTAATTTTTTTTCCAGTATAATCTATTTTATTTGTTGTTGTTAAATTTAAATTTTGCGATTATGAATGTTTGCTTAAGTAAAAACTTCCAGGTGCGATCCAATGTAAAAGTGGGTTTCGTTTGCTGCTGGCTATGTGATAATGTATCACACGAAAAATGTTCTGACCTTAACGACCGCATTATCGACCTAATAAGCTCAAATTCGTGTATTAAATGGACATGTGAGTCTTGCAGGGATGTTGGAAGGGGTATGATGGGCTTCATAAGGCAACCAAAAAGAGGCTTCGGGGAACTATTGGGCAGATTTAAGAACCTGTTCGGTTGTTTCACCTCGTTGGATAAAGATTTCAAAAGTATGAACCTTTGAATGATTCTCCTAAGCAGAACAAGTAGGAAAGGCTACAGTCGATCGAGCCGACTGTAAAAGACCCCCGTACTCCCCATGATAAAGCGCATTTGTATTTAATTTGAATTAAAATTTTATAACGAAATTTAAAAATTAAAATTTATATGTATATTTTAAATTGATATTTAAAAAAAAAAATTAAGTTAGCAATTCTTATTGCCAGCAGTCGAACCCACGACCCTCAGGCAACGATTTCACATCGCGCCGTAACTCTACCATTCGCACCACGCGCTACTTTCAAGCATGTTCCGCTTATTCGCATTTACATGTTATACATACAAGTACACAATCGTTTGAAATTATGTGTATGCACATATGTATGTATGCGTGCCTAGCACTGGTCGGCACGGCGGCGTCGCAGCGACGCAGCGTCTGCGAGCAGCGGCTCAGCGTCTGCGAGCAGCGCTGACGTCACACAGGCGGCGAAATTGCAGCTAAATTACATAATCTTTCTAAGCTAATAACTTTTTTGTTAATTGACGGATTTTAACGCGGCTTGGAATATAGTTTGATATGATATTCCTCTCTTCGAATAATTAATTATAAACACTGTACTATTTGACTAAATGCCCTAAATCCTGCAAATTTTGAGCTTGAAATTTTGAAAGTTTTTTAGCTTTTATGAGAAAAGGGGGGCGTGGCAGGCCAAAAATTGAATGGCATTGCATTAAGGCTGTCTCTAGCAACTCTAGCAACCAGAAATGGTGTTCCTAAGTGCCATAGTTACTGAGTTATTGGCCTAAAACTACATTTTTTTTTCGAGGTGTGTCTGGTTTTTTGCTCATTGCGGGGGCGGTAAGGGGCGTGGCAAAAATTTGAAATAAACTTAACCTGCGTAAGATAATAACGGACTTTCATTATAAATTTGGTGGCTCTAGCTTTTGTAGTTTAAAAGATTCAGGTGTTCATACGGACGGACGGACAGACGGACAGACGGACATTGCTATATCGACTCGGCTGTTGATGCTGATCAAGAATATATATACTTTATGGGGTCGGCCACGCCTCCTTCTGCCTGTTACGCACATTTCGCTTCTGACAAACCTAATAGACCCCTCTACTCTTTTTTAGAGTACGGGGTCTAAAAAGGACAAGTTTAGGTTGTCAATTGGTCCAAATGAACTTTTAGTTCCTACTCATATCTCCATTAACTCTGATACATCTCTAATAAATCTTTCTTCCCCATCTCCAACTAGTATTGACAGAGGGAATGATCATTTTACTTCCCCCACAGAAGTTATTCCTACGGACACCGAGCCAGTCCCTGATTCAGTTGCTGTCAATACAGTTGTTGTTGATCAACATACCAGTGATGACATTTCGAATGGATCAACTAGTCAATCTACCAGTGTTGTTAGTTCAAAAGACGATATAGCAGTGGTAGATAATAATATGACTCTCATAGGTATTCCACCGAAAAAACAAATCTTTGTTTCAAGGCTAGCCCCTGATACTACATCTGATGATGTCAAGGCTTTTATACAAGCCAAATCTATAGCCAACATTACGGTAGAAAAATTCAAATTTTCTTATGATTGGGAGATTTCTTCATTTAAAATAAGTGTTCCGGCCGAAAAATTAAATAAAATATGCTGTAAAGAGTTCTGGCCGGACCACTTAGTGGATAAAGAATACACTGCCAAAAAAAAAAAAAAATCGTACTCCGATTGCTATATATTCATTATCTTCTTTTAACCAACTAAACTTTTCTAACAAAAACAAGAAAGAAAAGTACAGTCGGGCACGCCTGACCGTAGAACACTCTCTGCATTTTTTCCGATTAAATTATTAAAAGCGGTATCCAAATATTACAATGTATTGTACTTGCATTAAAACACGTTGAAACAAAAACAATCTAAGCATAATCACACACATCTGTTTGTTTGTATGGGAATACACACACAAATGACAACATGTGATGCATAAGTATTTAAAAGAGCTATAGCCGATGTATTGAGGGAATAAATTGGGAAAACTTGTTACGTCTATTTTGAGAACGTAATAATTTTCTCTACAAGTAAAGAGGACAATGTCAAACATATTGACTGGGTCTTAAAAAGTCTTTATGAAGCTGGCAAGAAAACGTCCCAAGAAAAGTCCAAGTTTTTTAGAAAACCGTGGAATATTTCGGATTTGTCGTAACTGGAGGCGGTGTTAAAACATCTCCCGAAAAATTACAGGCGATTTCAAACTTCAAGCCACCTACAACCTTGTTTGATCTTAGGTCGTTCCTAGGGTTATCCATCTATTATCGAACTCTCGAAAGGAGACAACGGTAAGGTAAGCGCTAATCAGTCAAGAAAGGTGCAAACATTCGATAGACTGAAAAACATTCTCATGTCTAAGGATGTAAAATAAAGATACCCGGATTTCAAAAAAAACTTTGACTTAACAACTGACGGTTTGGCACATGGCCTTGGCGCCGTTATTGATCAAGAAGGTCGCCCGATAACAATGATTTCAAGAACATTGTGAAACTGTAAGCAATAGTTTGGGCACTGAAAAATCTCTGGAACTAACTGTACGAAGTTAGAGACCTAAACTGTTACACAAATAATCTGCGATAATTTTTTTTAATAGCATGACAAAACTTGCAGAAGAATTTGTCGCAAATTGTGAAACATGCTCTGGGGCCAAGTATAACCGACATCCTAAAAAACAAATGTTAGGCAAAACACCATAGCTGGCAAATAACTGCCGACCGTTTTTCTTCTTGCGCTCTCGTTGCGAGCACAACCGTAAAAGTTCATACTCTCTCGCTCTCGCTCTGAGCAAGAGACTTTTTCTGTCTTCATTTATGTTTTCTGTTGAGCCCTTTACGTTAAGCTCTTTGTATGTCGCTATTTCAATGAGCAGTGCGTAATGAACGGAACGAGAAACTCTCGCACAATGAGACTCAGCAAAAGACCGATTGACGGAAAAACTCAAAGCAAACGTTCATCAAATTTATGTTCGTTTTTGTGAAGAAGAAATAATATAATTTGTTTAACAAATCAATTTAAATTTATTTTCATTCCATTTAAAACTATATTAAGTTAACAAAAGAGTTTTGGTGCACTTTTTAATTTAAGTCTCTTCCCATTTTACACATTCACGATCGCAATTAATATATTACGTCTGCAAAACAGACGCTTACCGATTTGCTTGCCTATGCGTGTAAATATATACCAATACATATGCAAAAGACTTTTTGCTTTACTGAACACGACTAAACGGTCTTGGAACAAAACTGAATAGAAAAAAAAGGCGTTCGCTCCACTTATTTACAGACAACGAGAAACGGTCGACAGTTTTTTGCGAGCTATGCGAAACACCCATTCGCACCTTTGTAGGAGAACGATTACATGTCGATGTATTTTCTACAGATCAAAAATACTTTCTCACATGTGTCGATAAAATTCTCTAAATTTGCACTGACCCAGCCAATTTGCTCAAGAGCTATTCTTGATATCAAAACCCCACTTCTGCAACTTGTAAACCTGTTTCTCAATTATCATACCATTTATTATGATAATGGAAAATTTTTAAATTCAGTGAGGTCCATTTTCACAAACTTTAATATGAGCCATTAAAATTAACTTTTTTAAGTTCTACAACATAAATAGTTCGCAATCCAAAGAATTAATTTATCTGGAGATTCAAGCAAATTAAGTTTATGTATTAAAAGACAATGATTAACGGTGTCAAAATCCTTGCTAAAATCAGTGTAAATGACATCTGTTTGCAATTTATTTTGAAACTCCTGTATAACAATGGACGTAAATTCTAATAAGCTAGTGGTAGTAGATCTATATTTCATAAACCCGTGCTGGCAATGTGAAACAATAGATCTACAAAGATGTTGCAATTGAGAAGATATTAATTTCTCAAAAGTTTTAGGAATTGCGGACAACTTTGAGATACCCCAATAGTTGCAAGTGTAAGATTTAGAACAATTTTTGAAGAGAAATAATAAAAGATGCTTTCCAAATGTCAACAGACAATTTAAATAAGGTATACAAAGGTTTCAAGAGTCCGTTGGCACAGTTTCTGAGCACGCAACCAGGAACTCCATACTGACCCCGGGAAAGGACAGGTTTAATAGCCTTTAGATCACTCAAAAGCGATTCTTTAGTGATCAATAGTCTAAAATTATAATTAAAAGCATTTACAAGGTAGGGATAAGGCAAGTTTAGATTATTTTGATGAATGCAATAAGTTGATTGGAAAAAATCAGCAAATAAATCTGCTATAGCTTGATCAGAGTTATCTGTCTTATTTTCAAAGACCATTGAGGAAGGAAGTATTGATGATTTGCGCTTTGCATTTACGATGTTATAAAAAAGTTTAGAATCAATTCAAAACTGCTGACCACAGCTTCTAAGGTAATTCCGAAAGCACAGGCTGTTCAATGCAGAGAAATCAGATCGAGCAATTAAATAACGAGACAGATCCAGTGAAGAGCCAGTTTCTCTGAATCTCTTATAAAACTTAGATTTAATGTTTTTTAACCGTGTTAATTCACATGTAAACCAAATAGGTTTTTTAGACATTGGAACACAAGATGGAAAACAAAGTTCAAATAAATTACTTTGAGTAAGATAAAAAAAATGCAACTGCTTCATCCATATCCCTGCACTTCAACAGCCATGACCAGTCAGTCTGGGATAAAAGCTGATATAACTTGTTAAAATCAGCCTTCTGAAACTGGAGAAAACGCTTGCTAGGTCTCGAGCTGGACTTTCCCATTTGGGTAGGCAATTCCATCAACAATTCCAAAGTCGGGTGATACGGATCTTCAGGAATAGAAAGGGAAGCAATACGGGAAACAGATGGAAATGATGGATCTAAGACAAAACAAGTAAGAAAGGCTACAGTCGATCGAGCCGACTGTAAAAGACCCCGTACTCCCATAGTAATGCGCATTTGTATTTAATTTGAATTAAAATTTTATAACGAAATTTAAAAATTAAAATATATATGTATATTTTGAATTGATATTTAAAAAAAATTAAAATAGCAATTCACATTGTCAGCATTCGAACCTACGACCCTCAGGCAACGATTTCACATCGCACCGCAACTCTACAATTCGCACCAGGCGCTACTTTCAAGCATGTTCCGCTTATTCGCATTTACATGTTATACATACAAGTACACAATTATGTGAAATTATGTGTATTCACATATGTATGTATGCGTGCCTAGCACTGGACGGCACGGCAGCGTCGCAGCGACGCAGCGTCTGCGAGCAGCGCTGACGTCACACAGGCGTCGAAATTGCAGCTAAATTACATAAACTTTCTAACGTTCTAACTTTTTTGTTAATGGACTGATTTTAACGCCGCTTGGAGGATAGTTTGATATGATATTCCTCTACAGGAATAATTAATTACCACACTGTACTATTTGACTAAATGTCTTAAATCCTGGTTTGAATTTTAAAAGTTTTTTAGCTCATATGAGAAAAGGGGGCAAGGCAGCTCAAAATTTTGAATGGCATTGCATTAAGGCTGTCTGTAGGAACCTGCATACCGGAATTGGCCATATCCGTCTGTCTTTCCGTATGAATAAACAGATTTCAGAGATGCTCTCACCATCATCAACAAGTTTGAGCTTGGTGTCAATCGATCACATATTTAATCAGTCAATACAAGAATCTGTTTTTTTCGATGTCACGCCTCACAATGAGCAGTAACTATAGCACTGAGGATCACCAATTATGGTATGGAGGTTCCTAGTGACAGCGTTAATGCATTGGCATTTAAAATTTAGGACTGCCTCGCCCTTTTTCCCAATACAAAACAATAATTCTAAACTTTCGTTCAGTTTTTAGGCATTTGATTTTATAGTAAAGCATTGTAATTGTATAATTCGAGTGAAGGCTAACTATATCAAACTATTACTGAAAGGTGCATTAAAAGAGAGAAAGAGATTATCAGCTGTGCCGGTCGTGTTTTTTTTCGCTCCGTCTATTTTAATTATTTCTGCCTTAATTTGTGAATTTCAAATTGTTGAAAATTTAATTTGTGCTAAGTGTTCCCAAAATCTGGTTTGTGCAAAGTTATATTTGGTGTGCTTTATAGTAAAATATTTACATATTTTTATTAATACAGCATCTCAGCTGTGTTTTTGTTTGTGCCCGTTTTTGCTGTGACCTTTGCTCCCTTCTCGTTGCTCTGCTGAGCAATATATAAGTTTGTGTGTTTGTTCGCTTGCACACAATTTCTCACTTTCGCTTGCATCCACGGCCTGCCTTTGTTGATTAACTGTTTTTCGTTAACATTTGTTTTTGCATTCTTGCGAATTCTGTTTTCGAGCTTATTTGTTTACATCTAAAGTATTTTGTGCACTCTTATTTTTTTTCTCCTTGTCACTCTATTTGCTGAGTTATTTTTGAGTGAAATGGCATGCTGCAAAAACAATTGCAATTATGGTCCATCTCGTGAAAGAGACCAACCAAATTATGTGCACTGTTGGCTGTGTGACAACATTATGCATATAAAATGTGCTGGTCTTACTGGGCGTGAATTTGAAAAATTCATATCCTCAGCCAAAGTAGGCAGTGGGGGATTACGATGGTCATGTCCAGTTTGTATTGAGCTGCAATGTGATTTTTCACGTATGTATAATACTGTGAAAAAACAATTCCTTAAGTTGCGCTCACTCGCTATGAAGCTAAACACTGATTTTGATATTAGTGCGGACTTGCTTAGCAATTATAAGTTTGAGACCCCACCTGACAAGGTGTGCTCTCAACAACAACTTACATTGCCTGTTTCGCCTGGTTCACTCCTTACCTCACCTGTGCATAATGGGCCTCCCCTTTTATCCTTTTCTCCCTCTTCCCGTAACTTTTCACCCCCTCCTTCCTATATTTCTCATGCAACATCTCCTGCACCTGATTAACCTGCACCTGATCAACCTGTGCCAATGTTGCTTTCCAGGCACTGCCTGTCACCCCTGTAACCGATCCATCACCCATTACTATAAAATTAGTGGCTGTTAATGGAGTTGCGGCTAAGGGTAAGAACTCTAAAAGTCCCCCTAATCGACGTAACGGTCGATCTTCTGCCACCCCCCGCACGACTATCGAGTCTGTGGCTGCATTTATTGCTTCCAAAGCTCCTGGCAGCGTTAGTATATCTAAATTTAATTTCGCTGAGCCTAGAGAGATCTCCTCTTTTAAGATTAGTGTATCCCCTGAATTGTTTCCTGCCATTTGTGATCCAAAGTTTTGGCCTCCTCATATGATTGTTCACGAGTTTAAACAGAAGATTAGAACTCGTTCAACTCCTATCTCCCTTCCGACTAGTGGTCCATCTCAATCGGCCCCAGCAATAGTCTCAAAAAACTAGACTCTGACCAACTTTTCATTCTATATCAGAATGTAAGGGGTTTGGGGTCTAAATTAAAACAATTACATAAGAATAGTTTCTCTTTTGATTCTGACATTGTTGCATTTTCAGAGACTTGGCTTAATTCTAGCATATCTGAATGAATTAATGTCATCAAATTATAATTTATTTAGACGCGATCGTCCTAATCGACGTTGTGGTGGAGTCCCTATTTCAGTAAAATCCAGCCTTAATGCTGAAATAATAGATGTTTCACCACTAAACAAAATTGAAATTGTTGCCGTTAAGGTTACTTTTTCGTCATTTGCGCTTTATGTAACTTGTTTCTATATTCCTCCATCGTCTGAAATGTCGATGTATTTGCAACATTTCAATTTCATTAAAGAAACACTTAGTCACATTCGTGATCCTGATTTCTTTGTGACACTTGGTGATTTTAACTTGCCAAACGTTTCCTGGACGTGTTTTGACAAGTTTAATTACATTCCCACACCTAATAATGACTTTTTAGATGGTTTGATTGATCTTCCTCTTTTTCAAGTCAATCATATATAAAATCGTCTAAATAGAATGCTGGATCTCATCTTTGTAAATGATTCATCCAGTGCCGCTGTCACTAGATCTTCTCCTGTAGTTGTACCTGAAGATTCTTTTCATCCCACTCTTGAACTATCCTTGACTATTCCTAACTTAACCCATTTAGCTCATTCTTTCTCTTCCAAGTCGCGCCGTTGCTTCCGCAAAGGAAATTATTCTTTGCTAAATCAACTGATTCTTGCTACCGACTGGTCTATACTATACAGCACGAATGATATTAACATAGCTGTCGAGTATTTTTACAACATTTTAAACTGAATCTTTGATGTCTGCATTCCATTTTGTGTTGTAAAGTCCGTTTCACGTAAACCACCTTGGTTTTCACCAAGACTATCCAACTTAAAAAACTAAAAATCTAAATATTATAAAAAGTTTAAGCAGACAGGTTCTATCTTAGACTTTTTAAATTATTCTAAATTTAAAGCTGCCTTTACCCTTCTCAATTCTCAATGCTATGAAAGTTATCTCGTTCGCTGCAAGAATCAATTTGTGCGTCATCCTAAACAATTCGTTAATTTTGTTAATTCTAAACGTTAATCTAGTACCTTACCCAATTCCTTCTTTTTCAATTCCTGTAAAGTAATCGACGATTCGGCTGCTTCCGATCTCTTTGCTACCTTTTTTCAATCAACATACACCTCCAGTTTGCCTACTAACTTCTCTTACCCCTATAATCTCCCATCCACTAACTCTGTTTTCTTACCTCACATTACTGATAGTTGCATGCTTTCCTCAATTAACACCCTAAAGTCTTCCTTCTCTCCTAGGCCTGACATCATTCCAAGTTGTGTGCTCAAGGAGTGCTGTTTTTCCATAATAAAACCTCTCCTAATTCTTTTTAAACTTTCTTTAGAATCCTCTGTTTTTCCTAATTTATGGAAAGAATCTTACATTATCCCACTGCATAAAAAGGATGTAAGTCGGATATATCCAACTACAGGGGAATTGCGAAGTTGTCCGCAATCCCTAAGCTCTTCGAAAAGATAATTACTTCGACTTTGCAACATCTCTGCAAGTCGATTATCTCCCCTGCCCAACACGGATTCGTTAAGAGTCGGTCGAGCTCGACCAATCTATCGGAATTTACCTCTTTTTTAAATGAGGCATTCCTTAATAGAATGCAAACTGATGTCATCTATACTGACTTTAGTAAAGCATTTGACTCTGTGAATCATAACGTCCTTTTACAAAAACTTAGTATTTTAGGCTTCCCACCTTCCACTCTTCTATGGATATCTTCATATCTAACAGGTAGGACCCAAAGGGTTATGCTTAGATCACCCATCTCTAAATCTGTTTTTGTTACTTCTGGAGTTCCCCAGGGTAGTCACTTAGTACCTTTACTCTTTAATCTTTTTATTAACGACCTTCCCTGTTCGCTATCCCATTGTCGCATACTTATGTATGCAGATGATGTAAAATTATTATTATCTTATAAGAACCCTTCGGGTCATGCGTTTTTACAAGATGATTTAAACACAATGCACAACTGGTGCATACCCAATCACTTGCACCTAAATTTCTCTAAATGCCTGTTTATGGCTTTTAACAGGGTTACTCCTTACATAGCCAATTATTATATCGACAATGTACCCTTAAAACGCGTACTTTTAGTTGAAAATTTTGGTGTTCTCTTTGATAATAAATTAAGTTTCACATATCATATCTCCACAATTGTTAATAAAGCCAAGGGAACTATTGGATTTATCAAACGCTGGTCTAAGGAATTTAATGATCCCTTCGTCACTAAACTTCTTTATACATCCCTTGTCCGGCCCATTCTTGAAAATTGTTCATGTGTCTGGTCTCCTCAACATGCTCATACTCAAGATTTAATTGAGTCGGTGCAGAAGCAGCTTTTACTCTTTGCACTTCGCGGACTCAATTGGGACCCTAACCTTCGTCTTCCATCCTACACCAACAGGCTCTTACTCCTCGATCTTCCGTCCCTTATTAATCGCAGGAGAGTTCTTGGAGATATTTTTCTTCATAAACTTATAATTGGCGATATCTGCTCCCCATCCCTCTTAGAACGCCTTAATTTTAACATTCCAACCAGGGCAACCAGGTACTACATCCCTTTATTTCTTCCTACATGCACTACTGACTACGCTTTGCACAATCGTTTTCGGGTACTATGCGCTAATTATAATCAAAACTATAGAATAATTGATACATCTCTCTCTCTTTTCCAACTTAAAGCTTGACTTTTCAGCCAACTCCGTTAAATCTCTGATTTCCATGGGCAGTATGTTTGGAATCCCTTCCATTCATGCGTCCCTTTAAATCAGAGATCTTTCGTGTTAGTTTTGGCACACATTTTTATTGATCTTGTTGGGTTTTTCTGGGTTTTTCCCAACCCTCGCAACAAACGTTGGATCAATTTCATTACTTTTTATCCCCAGATTAACTATTAACTATTAATTATTAATTAAAATTTTATTTAAACTAATTAAAATTTTTTTAAGCCTTTTCTGTAAAAATAAATTTTTACCTTGTAAAAATTATTAATATTAATTTTAATTATATTTATAAACTTATTTTTGGTTAATACTCGCGACTGATCTTAGTCTGCGTTAATAAATAAATAAATAAATAAATAAAAATAAAGGTGCATAGAAATAAACAAAAAAACTAGAAGCGTTACAATATTGATAATTGAACGCAGTATCACTAATGAGTGCAAGCGAGACAGAACGTTCGAACGTTTTCGCTGCTTGTGTATCATACGGTCCGGCGTGCTCGACTGTACTTTTCTTTCATGTTTTTGTCTTAGATCCATTATTTTCATCTGTTGCCCGTATTGCTTCCCTTTTTATTCCTGAAGATCCATATCACCCGACTTTGGAATTGTTGATGGAATTGCCTACCCAAATGGGAAAGTCCAGCTCGAGACCTAGCAAGCGTTTTCGCCAGTTTCAGAAGGCTGATTTTAACAAGTTATATCAGCTTTTATCCCAGACTGACTGGTCATGGCTGTTGAAGTGCAGGGATATGGATGAAGCAGTTGCATTTTTTTTATCTTACTCAAAGTAATTTATTTGAACTTTGTGTTCCATCTAATGTTTCTAGTATCTCTAAAAAACCGATTTGGTTTACACGAGAATTAACACGGTTAAAATACATTAACTCTAAATTTTATTAGAAATTCAGGGAATCTGGCTCTTCCCTGGATCTCTCTCTTTATGTAAATGCTCGATCTGATTTCTCTGCATTGAACAGCCTGTGCTTTCGAAATTACCTTAGAAGCTGTGGTCAGCAGTTTCGAAGTAATCCTTAACTGTTTTATAACTTCGTTAATGCGAAGCGCAAATCATCAACACTTCCTTCCTCAATGGTCTTTGAAAATAAGACTGCTAACTCTAATCACGCTATAGCCGATTTATTTGCTGATTTTTTTTAATCAACTTATTGCATTCATCAAAATAATCTAAACTTGCCTTATCCTTACCGTGTAAATGCTTCTAATTGTAATTTTAGGCCATTGATCACTGAAGAATCGCTTTTGATTGATCTAAAGGCTGTTAAACCTGTTCTTTCCCCGGGTACGGATGGAGATCCTGGACGCGTGCTCAGAAAATGGGTCGACGGCCTCTTGAAACCTTCGTATTCATTATTTAAATTGTTTGTTGAGTCGTACTGCTTTCCTGAATTAGAATTTACTTCCGTTGTTAAACAGGGGTTTCAAAATATGTAAATTGCAAACAGAAGTCACTTACGCTGATTTTAGCAAAGCTTTTGATACTGTTAGTCATTCTCTTTTACTACATAAGCTTAATCTACTAGGATTCTCAGATAAATTAATTTTTTAGATGTGAACTATTGATATTCTAGAACTCAAAAAGTTTATCTTAATGGCAAGTTATCCAAGCCTGTGCGAGTTACCTCTGGTGTTCCTCAGGGCAGCCATTTTTGGCCATTACTTTTTTCGTTATTTATCAATGATTTTCCTTCAGTAATTTCTAATTCCCGAGTTTTGATATATGCTCAATACTACATATCAACTTCAGCAAATGTAATGTAATGTCCGTTAGCAGAAGAACGCCTATCCATAATAACTACTGTCTTAATGACAAACTGCCTCACAGCATAGAGTCGGTCAATGATTTGGGTATCCTTTTCGATCCAAAACTAAATTTTGAAGGGCACATCTCTTCTTCTGCTAATCGAGCTTTTCGTGTCCTGTCATAAAGTAGTGGTTTAAGGAATTTGACGATCCATACCTAACAAAAATTTTTCAAACGTCACTTGGACAAACTATTTAGACCCCGTACTCTAAAAAAGAGTATAGGGGTCTATTAGGTTTGTCAAAAGCGAAATGTGCGTAATAAGCAGAAGGAGGCGTGGCCGACCCCATAAAGTATATGTCGCAGATTCGTTTATTTCTGGTTGCTGGTCTGTCATATTGACTCACAAACTTTGAGAGTGAAGTGAATTCCAACCGGCGCATACAATTGTCTGAACGCAACTGCTCGCATTCTCCGATCACGCATCGGTCTACTTCTTTCTTTACGCCAAGCTGGACTACACTCGGCGACAGCGCGACAACGCCGTCGCCTCACTCGTACGGTACCTAGGCGCCAGTCCTTTTCTACGTTGTAGTCAAATTCTAAGAATCATTTCACAATATCCCAAACTCATTGCACAGCTTCGTCTGGCAAGCACAGTGGTCAAACTATGTTCATAATGTAACAGACACGTACAGTGTCCAAAATACGTCCATTATGCGCCAAGGCCTTCCTGACAAAATACACGTCCTCGTGTGTTGTCTTAACTCAACCACATAAGTGACAACGCTTCAGGATGCAAAGGCTCTATGGATATTCCAATACATTTTTATTCGATGTTCTTCTTCATTATGTAACACAATTCAAATCAGTTTTAATTTCATCCTTACCATAGCATAATTACATTTTCGTAACATAAATCATAACATTCGTGTAATTCCTTTAACACATTTTTTTTTTTTTTTTTTTTTTGTTACTTAAACAAATTTGTGTAGTTCCTTTTACACACAACTAACTAAGCATTTGTGTAATTCCTTCTACTTATACAAACTTATCATTTGTGTAATTCCTTCTACACATACTTTATTGCTCTTAAACATTCATGAGAATACTTATACTTTCGATTACATGTTAAAGATTTAAGTAAATATCTGTCTCCATCCAATGCTGCAATTATCTCAAATGGCCGTTTTAATTTAGGATCAAGTTTAGTTTGATGACGTTCTTCGTTTTTGAGCAAAACGTGATCACCCACTTTGAAGTTTACTATTTTAGCTTTATTTTTATCAAAGCTATTTTTGTCGTATTTTGCTTGAGTCTCCATATTTTTTTTAGCCTCCTTTCTCAAATTTTTTTTGTCTACTTTATCATTGTTATCTTCGTTTATCGGCAACAAGCCAAAAGGTCGAGCTTCCTTACCAATCAATAATTCTAATGGGGTAAACTTAGTCACACGATTAATCGTGCAATTCATTGCTAGCTGCACTTCAGCCAACGCATCCTGCCATGATCTCTGACTGGTTTCGACAGCAGTCAGCATACCTTTCAGGGTACTCATGACCCGTTCTACCTGACCGTTTGCTCTACTGGCACCCGTAGCAATTAAATGTAGATTAATTTTTTGAGATGAGCAAAATTCGCGGAAACTTTTACTTGCGAAACTGCGTCCTTGATCTGCTATCACTCGAGTGGGTAAACCAAATAAAGATACGGCTGATTTTACAGCCTTAATGCAGCTTTCAGAGTCTATATTTAGTGTGTGATAAAAATAAACAAAGTTGGTGAAAGCATCTATAAGGACGATGACATATTCCTTCAAATCATTTTTACCACTCATTTTGCCTGTAATGTCAATATGTATCATATGCCATGGTATTTCTATTTTAGGAATAGGATGCAGCTCGACTTGCACTTTTCCCACAAGTGGCTTAGATACTTTACATGTCATACAGTTTTCTACAAACCTACGCACATATTTGGACATATTTTCGAACCAGTAATAACCATAGACCTTGTCGAGCGTCTTTTCCCAACCCAGATGCATTATAGCTTCATGGACGTGATTTATGACGGCCCATCGGAAAGCTCTTGGTATTACCGGCAAACATTTGGTCCTACTATTTCGCTGTATTTTCCTATGTAGTATTCCTTTTCGCAATTCATAGGTTTTGTCCATATTTCCTGGTAACTCATTACTTTTTAACTTTAAAATTATTTCTTGTATCTCGGAATCTCGCTGTTGTTCTGAAACCAACCAGTTGTCAGATACCTCCGTCAAATTGATTCGTAATTCAGGTGTTTTATTCAGACTTTTATGTTGTTCAAGCACTGGATTCCGAGAGAGAAAGTCAACATGCGCCATTCGCTCGCCTTTTCTATATTCTATTTCGAAATCAAATGCATGTAAAAACGCCCACCATCTATGCACCCTCGGTGTTAAATCTAGTTTTGTGCGACTGGCCTTTAATGAATTACAGTCAGTATAAACTATAAATTTACGTCCCTGTAAATAATGTCGGAAGTGTTTAATAGCATTTACTACTGCTAATGTCTCCAGTTCGTATGAATGGTATTTAGATTCGCCGGGAGACGTACACTTACTGTAATACTCTACCACATGAGGTTTATTGTCAATTTTGTGTAACAGGATCGCTCTATTGGGTATTGCGGATCGAATATGATTAAAACTGGCGTCTGAGTCAATATAGTTATTATTTTTGTTCGTATCTGTTCATGCACTGGTAACCAAACAAAGTCAGTGTTTTTCTTAGAGGTGAGAAGATACAGAGGTTTAAGTGTTTGGGAGAAATTTAACACAAATTGCCGAAAATACGAAGCTAAACCAATAAATTGTCTTAGCTGTGAAACATTTTGAGGTGGCGGTAATCCATTTAAAGCTTGAATTTTTCGTGAATTTGGCCTGATTTCTCCATTGCTTAATTCAAATCCAAGATACTCTATTCTAGTTGTGAGAAAGGAGCATTTGGTGACATTAAATAAAAATCCAGCCTTACTTAATGTCTGCAATACTGTCCGCAATCTAACTAGCGCATCTTCTTTGCTTTTTTGCTATTATGAGAACATCATCAATATACACGATTGCATAAGTGTAAGCTAAAGCTCCTAAGGCCTTCATTATAGCCCGCTGGAAAACAGATGGTGCGTTCTTCAAATCGAACGGCATTGTCAAGAACTCGTACTGACCTTCTGGCGTCACAAATGCAGGTCGTTCGAGCTGGAGGACTCTAGGACTCGTGATCAATGCACGAAAAATATTTAGCACCACGAAGTCTGGCAATTTGGTCTGAGATGAGGGGCAACGGGTATTTGTCAGCAACTGTATTGTCGTTTAGCATGCGATAGTCTACACACAGTCGATCGGTGCCATTTTTCTTCTTAACTAGCATCATGGGACTAGCGAAAGGTGAACAGCTTGGGCGAATAACTTGAGCTTTTAATAATTCGTCAACTTTACCCCGCACTTTGTTTTTCTCTTCTTCACTAAGTCTATATGGCCGCTGTTGTACTGTCTTTTGCTGATCTATTAGTCTAATTTCCAAATGCCCTGTGGTGACCCTAGTCTTTGGTATTCCATCAATAAACCAATCTGAATAATATTTTAAAATATTTATCAAGGCTGCCTTATCAAGATCATCAAGTTTACTATTCGATTCTATGACATCTTCATAATTGGAAATTATTAACGCTTCTACTCTTTTGGTCTTGTAAAGTTGAAAATTGTCAGCGTCCATAGTTACGCCAAAGCCCTGACTAAAAATTTCACGACCAATTAGTACGTCATTTTTCAAATACTTGTCCATAATAACATGTAACAAAATCTCAAAATAAAATTGATCAATACTTATATTACATAATAGTTGTTGAGTGCTACATATTGAATCATTACTTATACCGTTCAACTTTACAATGTTATTAATTCTTTTACCACTAAACTTATCGGCGACGCTTTCCTTAACCAAGGAGCATTCAGCTCCAGAGTCGAAGCAAAATGGAACGGACTCACCGGTTGAACTGCTTATTGTTCCTGATGGCGGTGCTACAGTACAGATGTCTACACGTTTCTCAATTACTCGGTCGTTTCCTCGTGATCGTCCTTTTGGACAAGCGGATGCGAAGTGTCCAAGCTCGTCGCATTTGAAACATATGACAGTTGACCGATCTTTTGATCCTTGCGTTTTACTTCCGTAGTGGCTTTTTCCTTGAATTGGTGTCCTCTGCCGAAGACGACATTCAGCATATTTATGCCCAGACTTTCCACAATAGTTGCATTTCACTTGAGAGAGATACTTAGACTTTTTACGCTCCGGGCCTGTTGTAGATGAGTCGTCATCTAGGTTCCGCTTCTTAAAAGTGTGCGCTTGTAGTTGTTGTTGCATTGCATTTCGGGTTTTAATATTGTTTGTATAAATCCAGCGCGACAATTTGTCATCAATTTGTGCCTTGTGGGCCAGCGCTAGTGAAACTGCGATTTCCTCCAGATCATTAGATTTAAATTTTGACATTATTAAGGTGACAATTCTGCTGCCATATTCGGTGTAGCTTTCTCCAGACTTTGGTCGCCCGTTCAAAATATGTAACAGTATAGCCGCAGACGTTTCTATGCCAACAAAGCGTTGCACGAAGAGTTCTTTGAATTGTGGCCATGTAATGCCAGCAAAGCATATTTGGGACAGCCATTGTGATGCGCTTCCCTCTAGCGCCTTACTCAGAGTTATCATCAGGATGCTTCCTTCGGGCATTTTATCAGCAAATATGAGATCCACTGTCGTACACCAAGCTGTGGCATCTGCTCCAGCTCCCTCAGGATTAAATTTTGGCAGAGTTACTTGTTTTCCCTTTTCATCAGTTGCCGGAGCCCTTGATGTCTGCATATTTTTAATGATCTCCAAAAGGTTGTTGTTTTGCACTTGTAAAGCTGCCAAGTATGCATCGGTGATATTTGTAGGCAAAGCAGATCCCACTCCTGATGTCGCAGATTCGTTTATTTCTGGTTGCTGGTCTGTCATATTGACTCACAAACTTTGAGAGTGAAGTGAATTCCAACCGGCGCATACAATTGTCTGAACGCAACTGCTCGCATTCTCCGATCACGCATCGGTCTACTTCTTTCTTTACGCCAAGCTGGACTACACTCGGCGACAGCGCGACAACGCCGTCGCCTCACTCGTACGGTACCTAGGCGCCAGTCCTTTTCTACGTTGTAGTCAAATTCTAAGAATCATTTCACAATATCCCAAACTCATTGCACAGCTTCGTCTGGCAAGCACAGTGGTCAAACTATGTTCATAATGTAACAGACACGTACAGAGTCCAAAATACGTCTTTATGCGACATATGTATATTCTTAATCAGCATCAACAGCCGAGTCGATATAGCAATGTCCGTCTGTCCGTCTATAAATATGTACAATATTTCAATTATTAATATTAAAATTAACATTAACATTAATGTTAACTGGGGGAGTATTACATAAATTAAGAACATTAAAAACAAAAAAAACAAGTAGGAAAGGCTACAGTCGATCGAGCCGACTGTAAAAGACCCCGTACTCCCATGATAATGCGCATTTGTATTTAATTTGAATTACAATTTTATAACGAAATTTAAAAATTAAAATTTATATGTATATTTTAAATTGATATTTAAAAAAAAAATTAAATTAGCAATTTTCATTGCCAGCATTCGAACCCACGACCCTCAGGCAACGATTTCACATCGCGCCGTAACTCTACCATTCGCGCCACGCGCTACTTTCAAGCATGTTCCGCTTATTCGCATTTACATGTTATACATACAAGTACACACTCGTTTGAAATTATGTGTATGCACATATGTATGTATGCGTGCCTAGCACTGGTCGGCACGGCGGCGTCGCAGCGACGCAGCGTCTGCGAGCAGCGGCGCAGCGTCTGCGAGCAGCGCTGACGTCACACAGGCGGCGAAATTGCAGCTAAATTACATAATCTTTCTAACCTAATAACTTTTTTGTTAATTGACGGATTTTAACGCGGCTTGGAATATAGTTTGATATGATATTCCTCTCTTCGAATAATTAATTATAAACACTGTACTATTTGACTAAATGCCCTAAATCCTGCAAATTTTGAGCTTGAAATTTTGAAAGTTTTTTAGCTTTTATGAGAAAAGGGGGCGTGGCAGGCCCGTGAATGGCATTGCATTAAGGCTGTCTCTAGCAACTCTAGCAACCAGAAATGGTGTTCCTAAGTGCCATAGTTACTGAGTTATTGGCATAAAACTACATTTTTTTTTCGAGGTGTGTCTGGTTTTTTGCTCATTGGGGGGGCGGTAAGGGGCGTGGCAAAAATTTGAAATAAACTTAACCTGCGTAAGATAATAATGGACTTTCATTATAAATTTGGTGGCTCTAGCTTTTGTAGTTTAAAAGATCCAGGTGTTCATACGGACGGACGGACGGACAGACGGACAGACGGACAGACGGACATTGCTATATCGACTCGGCTGTTGATGCTGATCAAGAATATATATACTTTATGGGGTCGGCCACGCCTCCTTCTGCCTGTTACGCACATTTCGCTTCTGACAAACCTAATAGACCCCTCTACTCTTTTTTAGAGTACGGGGTCTAAAAAAAAGAAAAACATTAGGGATCTTGTCACAGATGCACGGATCGTACTGAGGCTATGGAGGGATCAGACAGGAAGAGTATGACGGAGAAAATCTACTAACTCCAATCAGAGAGGATGGCGTTGAAGTTCTAATCTCTTGCAATTGTGTCGCTATAGCTATAGCGACTCAAGAACAATAAAGCCGCAAGAAGGGTGAAGCAACACAACGCACCAACTTTCGCTGCACCTGTCGCATCTTCTTCCTGTCGCATGCAAAGTTCTCACGAGCGTGATGTGTCAATGGCTTAAGCCATATGCAGATGCATTGATTGGACCGATCAATCTGCTGATTGAGAGTGTCATAGTAAGAGATGGGGTACATCGGATGGGCACAATACTGGGAAGCAAATGTGTCCATCTTCTTTCTTACACTGATGATATTAATATCCTTGGTCGTACCAAGCGTGATGTAACTGCGGCTTTTGGAGCTATCGAAGAGGAATCAGCTTAAGTTGGTCTTGCGGTGAATATGGGGAAAACAAAGTTAACAGTATCAGAGAGTCGCGGCATCTTGAGTCTCATTTAACTACTGGAAACTACAACTTTGAGTCGGTCAATGACTTTGTCTTTTTACGAACTGCATTGAGCAGCAACAACGTTGTCAGCCTGGAGATCAAGCGGACGATCACACCTGCCAAGAGAAATTACTTTGGGTCGGAAAATCAACCTTTCCCGAAAGACATAGCTAACACTGTACAAGGCGCTTCCTTATAGTGCGGAAGCCTGGACAGTGAAGCAGTCGGATGCAGTTGCTCTTGGGGTATTTGAGAGAAAAGTCCTACGCATGATCTTTGGACCTGTTTACATAGGCGAAAACTACAGTACGAACTAGAATGACGAGCTGTATGAGCTATTCGACGATGTGGACATAGTCAAGCAAAATAATTTCAGCGTCTACACTGGCTGGGGCACATTGTCGGTATGACGTGTTGGTTGATAGACAGCGTAGGAAAGCTTGATCATCGGACCTGTTTGCATGACGAGCTGTATGGACTATTCGACGATGCAGACATAGTCAAGCGAATTAATTTTAGCGTATACGCTGGCTGGGGCACATTGTCCGTATACTATTTTGGTAAGAGCATAGTGCTTATTAAGCTTAACACAGCTAATGAACAAGTTAGTGGCGTTCGCGTAAAAACGGCTGAGTTAGCGTTATCAACGTTCAGCGAAGGCTCCAAGTCGGGGCGTCAAGTTTAACGAAGCAAAATCAGCGATCCGCCACTTTGTCGCACAACGACCGCTGGGTAACTTAATACCCACACGAGGCGCAAGCTACGCAGATTCTCCGGCGCGGCTACGAAGAGCCAGAGTAAACTTTTTAGGGCAAAATCTCTGCTGCCGTTCCTTCGGCGAAGACTTTGCTGTAGGTCAGCCTTAAACTATGAATTTGGGATTGCTCTATCTCAAACAAATGGCATTCCCAATTGATTAAGCAAGATGCTTGATCTTATTTTTGTCTTAGATCCATCATTCCTTTCTCTTCCTCAAGATTCATATCACCCGACTTTGGAATTGTTAATGGAATTGCCTTCCCAAATGGGAAAGTCCAGCTCGAGACCCAGCAAGCGTTTTCGCCAGTTTCAGAAGGCTGATTTTAACAAGTTAAATCAGCTTTTATCCCAGACTGACTGGTCATGGCTGTTGAAGTGCAGGGATATGGATGAAGCAGTTGCATTTTTTTATCTTACTCTAAATAATTTATTTGAACTTTGTGTTCCATCTTATGTTCCTAGTATCTCTAAAAAACCGATTAGGTTTACACGTGAATTAACACGGTTA
Source organism: Drosophila dunni (assembly GCA_018152125.1). Classification (NCBI taxonomy): domain Eukaryota; kingdom Metazoa; phylum Arthropoda; class Insecta; order Diptera; family Drosophilidae; genus Drosophila; species Drosophila dunni. The sequence continues at coordinate 84,092 of JAECXC010003344.1, read as the reverse complement.
AAATACATTAAATCTAGGTTAGGTTAGGTTAAGCCGGACGCCCTTCCAGAGAGCATAGGCCATTTGATGGCCCTTAGTAGTCTGTGCGTGCAGGATATGTTACTCGTAGTCTGACAGGATGCGAGAATGCTTTTCAAAGGCCAGCAGCTCTCCGGGCTCTTTTTTGGATGGATCCTTGAGTGAGGCGCTCCTAGACACTTTAGCCTAGTACGGGCTAAGGTGGGGCAGTGTCTGCACTCCTTACGTGGAAGGCGCAGTATGTACAGACTGAGGTGGCATTGTGTCCATTAAACATTGTTTTGTGGTTTTACAGGACGTAGTACTTCTCCACGTGCGAATTATGCGCTCTTTGGTGCTCTTCTCCAGATCACTTCGCAGTGATCTCAATGAAATTGCGACGTCTTCTTCCATGCTCGCTGGGAGGTTGACGCCAGCTTTGGCTAGAGTATCTGCCTCTTCGTTGACTTCTATGCCCTGGTGGCTTGGAACCAAGTACATGTGCACTGACTTGGTCCTGTATAAGTCATCGAATGCTTCCCTGCTCACCCTGACAGTTATGGAACTAAGAGTTGGCGACATCATAGACTTTATTGCCGCTTGGCTTTCTACTAGTATATTGACATTGCATATATTTGTATCCATATGCAATGCCAGCTCAGCCGCTTTACCGATTGCAAACACTTCTGCTTGGAAGATGCTGCAGTGGTTCGGTAGCTTGTAAGATAGCCTGGTAACCGGGTTGTCGCAATAGACAACGGCTCCCACTCCTGCGGCCATCTTAGAGCCATCCGTGTACAGATTCTGCTGTGGCTGGCAGATGATCCAGTCTTTAGGTCCCAAGTGCGCCCCGACTATGACATCTAGGCAGTCTTTGGACGCCGTGCAGCGTCAGGCTTCCAAGTGCCGCAAGGCGCTGGGCTGACATCGCTGCCACAAGTCGGGCTTGCAGGGGCAATCTCTAGCAGTGTCTGCAGAGCTTTTTTTGGGGTGTATCTGAGCGCTCCAGTAATGCTGAGAAGAGCTTGTCTCTGGACTTTTCCATGCGGGCTAGGTAGGTTACCTTCTCGGTACCTTGCTACCAGACTAGAGCCCCATAGAGCAGTGTTGTATGCATAATCGCTATGTAGATCCAATGCATTAGACAGTGTGAGAGATCCCATGTGCAGCTGAGCAACTTCTTGGATGCGAACAGCGCTACGGTTGCCTTTTTCACCCTTTCCTCGATATTGCACCTCCAAGTGAGTTTGATGTCCTACACCGTCCCTAGGTATCTTACTTGGGAACTTGGCTCTAGCTGGATTCCGTTTAGTGTCGTGGGGATCCATTGCGGTACCTTGTATTTATTATTCCGAGGAGGGTCTTGTACTCTTCGTTCACTACAACCACCCCAGAGTGCTTAGCTAGTCTAAACATTTCCATGAGATTTTTCCTTTGCGTAGAGAGTTCGGAGTTCCACCAGTGTGGTCTCGACTTCCTTTTTTGCTCGGATGGTCTACATGACTTTTTAAAGGAGTCCCGGAGGGTCTTGCAGATAAACGATAAAGATGACTCTATGTCGCATGCTGACACAATTGCACCCGGTGCCCCTAGTCTATTGTTAACCTGCCTATTGAACCCTACCCAGTTTGTGTTCCGGGGGTTCCTGTATGAGTTGGGTTTGGGATTGCTGTTAAAGTCACAATCAAACTGTATAGTTTTGTGTTCTGAGAAGGAGGGTGTTTCAAGGACCCTCCAGCTTGTTAGGATCGCGTCTGACGCGAGCGTGAGATCGAGAACATTTGAGGAGGTGGGGCCTACATATGTATGCACCTCCCCAATGTTTACAATGTATAGCTTAGAGTTAGGTATAAATTAAAAAAGAGACTCACCTCTGATATTTGTGTCGGGTAACCCCCATACGCTGTGGTTGGCGTTGACATCTGTTCAGTTGGGCTGTACCGGAGGCTGTCTCTCTAGACAGTCTCTAGTTCGTCTGGGGGTGCGGGCCTGTCGTGCGCCATATAGCATGAAGCCGCTATCAGGCGCTTCGTTCTGCATACAATGAGGACCGCTGCTAGGTCATCAGAACTGTAATTGGACATTAGATAAGCGTGAATGCCTTTCCGTATGAGTACGGCGGCTCTTGTTTTGCTTACCGTTGCTGAGTAATATATGTTGTAGTTGGTTGACCTTAGCCCCGCCACGACATTGCCTAACGCAATCCATGGCTCCTGGACTAAGGCCACGTCGACGGGCCCTCGCTCTAAGGCTAACAGGAGCTCCGTCGACGCCAACTTACTCTTATGTAGGCTGAGCTGCAGTACCCTCATCCGGGGTAGCTGCCACACCTACATCGGATGGGTTGACTACTGTTGAAGTTTGCAAGTTCAATTTGTTAAGTTTATGTATCGATATATATCGCACATCACTAAAATGTAAGATCTCGCATCTCCTATTGCGGTTCGCTTTAAATTCATTCCCTAAATAAACGTTTTCGGTATACGCACGTATTCGGTTTCATATTCAATATGTACGGAATCATTACTTTCTCCACAGATTATCTAACATTGGTTATGGGCCCAGACTCGCAGAAAAGAATTTAAGATGAGTCTGTAGAACATTGAAAAGTTATGTGAAAGTAATTACGATGTATGGTGTTTACAAATGCGAAGTGTTCTCATACATCAGGAGTTGTGGAAACATGTTAGTTGTAAATGTGAAAATGATGCTAGTACAGCAGAAGCCGCAGTGAAGTGGAATTTGTGTGATGAAAAGGCACTGGCGCTTATAATATTGAACGTGCAAGTATCGCAGTTGAACTATGTAAAATGCGCAAAAAGTCCTAAAGAAGCGTGGGACAAATTAAGAGAAATTCATGTGTCTACGGGTCCGCTTCGTAAAGTATCGTTGTACAAAAAACTGTTAAGTTTAAAGTTGTCGTCAGAAATGAGCATGACGCAATATATCAATTCGTTTGTCCAAATTGTGGATAAACTAACAGAAGTGAGCATCGAACTAAGTGAAGAACTAAGAGTTATTATTTTGCTTTCAAGCTTAGGCGCGGAGTATGAGAATTTCGTCATAGCGATCGAAACAAGGGACGCGCTTCCTACATTCGACACGCTCAAAATAAAACTTCTAGAAGAAGCAAAGCGAATTGAAGATAAGTGCGAACAGGACAGCAGTCAACAAGCATTCTATGCTGGCGCCAAGAAAAATGAAACGCGATCGAAACAACGGGACAAATTTGACGGACAGTGTTACAAGTGTGGTAAACGTTGACACAAAGCAAGTAACTGCAAAGAAAACGTGAAGTGCAATAATGCGAGAAACGACAATGAAAAGACAATGAGTGGTGATCTGGAAAAGCAGAGAATATCGTATTCTGTTTTTGCTGCAATGAACGAAAACACAGTGTCAAAACGCACTTGGTGCTTGGACAGTGGCGCAACGTCGCACATGTGTTGCGATAGAGATGTATTCGTGTCGTTCGTGCCAAAAAGAGACAAAATAATGTTGGCAGCAAATAAATATATCGAATCACCGGGCACGGGTACGGTAATAATAAAAACTCAACAAGGCAAGTTGGAGTTACGCGATGTTTTGTAAGTGCCATCGCTACAAATGAATTTTTATTCCGTTAGCAAAGCAATGAAATTCGGACATAAAGTATTTTTCGGTAACAATTTTGCGTCGGTAAAAACAAAAACCCGTACGGTGCTGCTAACTGCAGCAATGAGTTATAATTAATTTTTGTTTAACGATTCAAACGAGAACAAACTGTTTTCAATGAGTGAAAAAGCTATTATGTGGCATAATCGTTATGGTCATTTAAACTATCGTAGTCTCAAAGATTTGTAAGAAAATGAGCTAGTGCACGGGATTGACGTAAAAAACATACCCGCTGAGATTAATTGCAATACGTGCAATAAATCAAAAATTTGTGCAAAACCGTTTCCGAAAAACTGTAAAAACAATGCCGATGATCTTTTGGATTTGATTCACACAGACGTGTGCGGTCCTATAAATGTTGCCTCAGTAGGCGGTGCAAAGAACTTTATAACGTTTATAGACGACAAGTCAAAGAGGGTGTTTGTGTACTTTATGAATACCAAAGATCAAGCGCTTGAAAAGTTCCAACTATTTTAAAATATGGCAGAGTGTCAAACACAAAGAAAAATAAGAGTCATCCGGAGTGACAACGGCAAAGAATACATAAATAAACAGTTTGACAATTATTTAAATGAGTGTGGAATTAAAAGACAATTATCGGTGCCGTATACACCTCAACAAAACGGAGTAGCAGAGAGAGCCAACAGGTATTTGGTGGAAATGGCTCGCAGCATGATGGTGCACGCTAACGTCGAGGAGCCACTATGGGCTGAAGCTATATGGACTGCAGCATACATCCGAAACAGATGCCCATCGCAAGAGTTACAGGGTAACGTAACGCCTTTTGAACAGTGGACTGGTCGCAAGCCGACGGTGAAGCATTTTCGTATTTTTGGCTCACCAGCATATGCTCTCAATAAGCGGCAACACAAAAAGTTTTGGGCCAAAGGTAAAGAGTATACTTTCGTTGGATACTCGCCAACAGCCAAGGCGTATCGGCTGTATGACAGAGAAGCGAAACAAATAGTAGAGCGTAGGGACGTAAAGCTTGTGAAAAATGAAATCCAAGCAAACCCAGAAATGCCAAGCAAAAGCTATAATTCGTTCATTTTAGATATTCCGTTAGAAGTAAATAGTGTAGATTCAGAAGAAGTTAGTTCTGAAAATGCTACAAACAGGGATGAAGAAATCGAAGAATTTGAAAGTTTTGAAGCAGAGGAAAGTGCAGATCTGAGCAGTTCAAATGAAGAGAATGCAGAGGAAAATTTAGATTTTGACAATTCCAATGAGGAAATTACAGGAAACCTGCGTCGAGGTCCAGGTAGGCCAAAAATAGTTCGGACAGGTAATGTTGGCAGACCACGCAAGCAGTATAACATGCTAAATAATATTATAGCATTCACTGATGTAGAAACGCCCAAAAATATAAAGGAGGCTCTGTCCGGCAAACATTCGTTTGAGTGGGAACAATCGATAAAAAAAGAATATGATGCACTGGTAAAAAATAAGACTTGGAAATTAGTAGATCCACCAGCCGATACCAAAGTCATCAGCTCCATGTGGGTTTACAGAATCAAACGAGATGAGCAAGGAAAGATTAGTAGTTTCAAATCTAGACTTGTTGCACTTGTCAACAGCAAGGCGTTAATTATAATGAAACATTCTCGCGAGTAATACGTTATGAGAACATAACGCTTTTATTAGCAGTAGCTGTTGAGAAGGAGTTATATTTACACCAAGTGGACGTTTCGAATGCGTATTTGAATAGTGAGCTGCAAGAAAGTATATATATGAGGCAACCCGATCATTTTGTGAGCAGTGCATATCCTCAAAGAGTTTTAAAGTTAGAAAAGGCACTATATGGGTTATATGGTTAAACGGGTAGAGCATGGAACAGTACCTTGGACAAGACTCTAATGAAAATGGGATTTAAGGCAGCAATGAACGAGCCGTGTCTATAAATGAAGATGTCAAAGGGCACCTACAATCTGATTGCGGTCTATGTAGACGATTTCATAATTGCTTGCCGCAACAAAAGCGATCTGGATGTTATTAAAGCAAAGCTTAAGGAATGCTTTAATATACATGACAATGGCCCATTGCATCACTTCCTGGGTATGGAAATTCGTCGCAAGGGAGAGAAAGGTGATATTTCTGTGTGTCAGAAACAGTATATCACTTGTCTTTTGGAAAACTGCAAGTTGAGCGTGTATCGTTCAGTTTCTACGCCCTTGGACCCTGGATTTACAATTAGTTGCATTAATGAGCAATGTGGCAAAGTTGATGTAACGGAGTATCAATCGCTGATTGGTTCACTGATGTACTTGGCTATATCGACGCGCCCTGACATATTACATTCCGTAAGTAAGTTGGCCCAACGGAATACGAATCCACACACCGAGCACGAGTCAGGCGCAAAACACGTTCTTCGGTACTTGGCGAAGACATTGGAGCTTAAGCTCCATTACTCTAAAACTGGAATGCCCCTGCATGCATATGTCGATGCAGACTGGGCTAATGATAACGTCGACAGAAAATCGTACTCTGGGTACGCGTTCTATCTTGCAGGTTCGGCTTTTTCTTGGGAGTCAAAGAAGCAATCACTGGTGGCTCTCAGCAGCACAGAAGCAGAATATATTGCACTCTCAACAGCAGCCAAGGAAGCAGTATATTTGAAGCGGCTACTTGAAGAAATTGGATATGTTGATCGATCCTCGCCAATCCGAATCAACGGTGACAATTTGAGTGCGCAGCAAATCGCATTAAACCCTGTTCGCACCAAACACATAGACATTAAGTATCATCACATTATAGAAGTAATCGCTAACAATGAAATATAAGTTAGTTTTGTTTCTACGAACGATAATGTTGCTGACATTTTTACAAAGAATTTACAGAAAGAAAAGCATAATAAGTTTGCAAAAATGTTAGGCTTAAATTAAGAAACATTGTAAGTTAAATTAAAGTTGAGAAGAAGTGTTGAAGTTTGCAAGTTCAATTTGTTAAGTTTATGTATCGATATATATCGCACATCACTAAAATGTAAGATCGCGCATCTCCTATTGCGGTTCGCTTTAAATTCATTCCCTAAATAAACGTTTTCGGTATACGCACGTATTCGGTTTCATATTCAATGTGTACGGAATCATTACTTTCTCCACAGATTATCTAACAACTACCATGGTCAGGTCTCTGGTCTCAGGTCCTCCGCCTCCTTGTTTATCTGCAGGGTGACATGCTGACCCCCCCTCTGCAGCGGAGAAGGCGCCACCTTGAAGGACCTTCCAATCGCTGGTTGGAACGTTCCTGTTTTGGCGCTGCAACAGCTTCAGCGCCTGGTCCCCATTGACAGGGATGGGGAAGAGTACCTTCGCCATTTGAGTATTTTGGCCCCGTTGAGCCACCCAGCACCGTCAAAGGTGGGCATGGGGGCCTCCGGTTCCTCATCCATTCTCGCCATGAGCTGGCCGACGAGCAGGTCGCGGATGGTTTTCCACCTCTCCTCCGTGATCTTGCCATTGTCGTCGCTCCTGTCGATGAGAGCCACGATGAGGTGTCGTTCAGCGACTTCCTTCATCGTGGCTTTCCTCTAGGGCTTGTTCGAGCGGGGGATGGCGCCTTTATGACCACGCTGCCGTTTGCTTACCGGGGCCTCCTTAGCTCCGGTGCTCTCGTTCGAACGCTGCCTCTTCGCTGCCTTCATCTCCTCCACCTTATTTGCGTAGACACCCGATGATGCCTTCATCTGAGGTATCTTCTCGAAGTGACGGCGGCTCTCCTCTATCTGTTGCTTCGCCCAGGTCAGCTTGACCGTGTCCTCTGGGGACAGGCACACTGCTCCTTGGGGTCGGCTCTGGATTTTGAGAGCCGCTTTGTACTGTGCCTTAGCCTTTAGGCTTTCCCTTTTACGCTTTGGCCCTTTCCCACACAGGGAGCTGGAACCGCGTACAGGGGAGCGCAGAAGGCTCTCCTCTTCGGTCATGGTAACCAACACCACACTATCAAGGTCCGAGTCTGCTTCGACTACGGCACCCGTGCGGGCCAGTTTCCTGTCGTTAGTGGCAGTTGCTGTACAACAGACCTGGCCTGCTCCAGCCAAGTCTGAGTTGTGACCACTGGCGACACGCAGAGAGGATTTCTCCTCACCGTGCCCGCCGGTGGTAGCGGTCGCGCCTCCCACCGACGTTTGCGCTGACATCCCGGTTAAAACTTTCAGCGAACTTTCCATTGTTGCTTGTTGTTGATCCTCCTCGGGTCATTTATTCAGGTAGCTCGGGGAGGGTTCAGCTAGAGGGTTTTTGCCAGCCAACATTAAATCTAAATTTTATAAGAAATTCAGGGAATCTGGTTCTTCCCTGGATCTCTCTCGTTATGTAATTGCTCCATCTGATTTCTCTGCATTGAACAGCCTGTGCTATCGGAATTACCTTAGAAGCTGTGGTCAGCTGTTTTGAAGTAATTCTGAACTTTTTTATAACATCGTTAATGCGAAGCCATGCGAAGTCCATCGATCACTAAAAATCGCTTTTGAGCGATCTTAAGGTTTTAAACCTGTCCTTTCCCCGGGTACGGATGGAGATCCTGGACGCGTGCTCAGAAAATGGGTCGAAGGCCTCTTAAAACCTTTGTATTCATTATTTTAATTGTCTGATGAGTCGTACTGCTTTCCTGAATTAGAATTTACTTCCATTGTTAGTAGTAAGAATATAGGCAACCGAGAATTTTCCACCCACTCCGGCGGAAAAGCGCCATCTAGCGGTTAGTAGAAATACTGGGAGTTTAAAAGCGCCAAGGTTTGGGTCCAAGTAGAAATACCGAGACTTAATAGCCCCATGGTTTGTGTCCAAAAAAGGATCCTCAGATCCAAATTATCTGCGTCCAATACCAAAACTCGTCATCGTGCTCTAGCTAAATTGTGAGGATCGATTGGGGTTCGAAAATAAAACTAGTTTGGTTTCATCGTTTCATACCAAAATTGTGAGGATCCATTGGGGTTCTAAAATAAAACTAGTTTGGTTTCCTGGTCTCATACCAAAATTGTGAGGATCCATTAAGGTTCGAAAATAAAACTAGTTTGGTTTCCTGGTTTCATAGCAAAATTGTGAGGATCCATTGGGGGTTGAAAATAAATCTGGTTTGGTTTGGAAACTGGGATATGGCTTGTGCCCTACAAAAATTGGGAGGATCCAGTTGATTTAACCGGCGAACGTCAGGCATAACAAATATTCTGTGATTCAGTTTGGCCGATTAAATATCAGATATATTTTAACTTCTTGTTCTCCCTCTCTTTTTTCCTTTTTTTCTCTCTCTTTTTTGCGCTTCGCGCGAACATTTTTTACTAAGCGAACAGAATTAACTCTACGAAAATGAATCTAATTTCACTCAGCTTATTATTTTCTATTGATAGATATAAATGTAATTCTGTTGCGCACACCGGGAGGGAGGGTAAACCAGTTACTGTATAAAGGTACTGTATATGTGCAGCTCACCTGTATTAGGGGTGAGTTTTACAAGCAGCCATACAGCTCGAATATCTGAGGAAAAAACAAGTGTGCCAGTACCGATCATTTTTAGACCCCGTACTCTAAAAAAGAATAGAGGGGTCTATTAGGTTTGTCTGAAGCGAAATGTGCGTAACAGGCAGAAGGAGGCGTGGCCGACCCCATAAAGTATACATATTCTTGATTAGCATCAACAGCCGAGTCGATATAGCAATGTCCGTCTGTCCGTCTGTCTGTCCGTTCGTCCGTATGAACACCTGGATCTTTTAAACTACAAAAGCTAGAGCCACCAAATTTATAATGAAAGTCCGTTATAAGGTCAGGCGTTAAGTTTATTTCCCTTACCGCCCCCGCAATGAGAAAAAAACCAGACACACCTCGATAAAAAAAATGTAGTTTTAGGCCAATAACTCAGTAACCATGGTACTTAGGAACACCATTTCTGGTAAGCAGGTTGCTAAAAACAGCCTTAATGCAATGCCATTCAAAATTTTGGCCTGCCACGCCCCCTTTTCTCATATGAGCTAAAAAACTTCCAGAATTTCAATTTCAATTCAAAATTTTCAGGATTTAAGGCATTTAGTCAAATAGTACAGTGTTTATAATTAATTATTCGAAAAGAGGAATATCAATCAAACTATCCTCCAAGCGGCGTTAAAATCCGTCCATTAACAAAAAAGTTAGAAGGTTAGAAAATTTATGTAATTTAGCTGAAATTTTGCTGTCTGTGTGACGTCAGCGCTGCTCGCAGACGCTGCGACGCTGCGGCGCTGCCGTGCCGACCAGTGCTAGGCACGCATACATACATATGTGCATACACATAATTTCAAACGAGTGTGTACTTGTATGTATAACATGTAAATGCGAATAAGCGGAACATGCTTGAAAGTGGTGCGTGGTGCTAATGGTAGAGTTGCGGCGCGATGAGAAATCACTGCCTGAGGGTCGTAGGTTCGAATGCTGGCAATGAGAATTGCTAATTTAATTTTTTTTAAATATCAATTCAAAGTATAAATTAATAAGTTTTCCTTTCAGTAAGGATTGATGATTAGGTTGAGAGGCGACTGAGCCTCCTATTGCTGGCCTCGGGCTCAGACAATGAAACAGATTATTTAACGGCTAAGTGCCGGAGTGAATATTTATTTAAGCGACTTACTGGAAGAGCGCTGTATTCAAAACTGATTATTAATACAAATTATTTGTCATTTAACATAAGCCAAAACTCGCATCACGCCACAATGTCATGGTCGGCAAGCCGACTCAGCAATCTTAGGCAATAACGGAAACTCTTGCAGCAAAACAAAAGTGTCCGGTTACCGCTGCTGACCATTGCATCTATAGCGCGCTGATACAAAGTATGCAGTGTCGCTATTGCGAGGGCTGTTCCTTAACTTACAAAGCCCTCTATAGCGAGGGTTGCTTAACATTCTATTTTAAGTGCTTTGTGTTAACTACTCCCCCCTCAAGTATAAGGCCGCCCTCGGCTGACCCAATTCCGGCGACAACTTCTCGTAACTGCTTCGCAGACTTCTTTGCGTTGATGATCCGCCAAAGAGTGAGGCCAATGCAGATTAAAGCACAGCATATGGCTCCAGTGATGAATGCCACACGATAGGCTTGATCAGTTCCGGCGTCCTTCTTGAGTTGCTGTATCACCTCCAAATTACGTTCACTCAAACGATGAAGGTAAGGGAGGCTGAGGACATCTTGGCTGGCAGTGATGTTCAGCAAGGGAAAATTGGCAATACCCGGGACTCTTTTCTGTGCGTTGTTGTGATTGTAATACAGAGTCCCGTTAATTGCGACTCGGTCTCCGAACGTGATGAGATGCGTGCCTTGTACCTGGATCTCAGTGCCGTTGTCCACTTGAATCCTTGCGGACCCGTCATTGAGGATGATGATTCCGTCATCTACACGGGTGATTACTTCCAAGTTGCTCGGCTGAATTTCGCAGTGTGCCGTGCCACCTGCATGGAGTTCTTTGGCACATGAACTCTCTAATGCCAGACGACAAAATAAGGCTCATGGGGAAGCGGCGCAACTCTGCAGTGTGTGGGTTTCTCCATCGCATTCGGCTATGACGTTGTCAGACAATCGCAATATGAAGTTCTTGTGGATGACAGGATAAATCGTAATTTTTCTGCAAGCTTTTTTAATCCTTGGGAATTTTATTATTAAATGTATAGTGTTAGCGGATTGTAGAACTTTTACGGACGCAACGGACATAAGATCTCCTATGGGAGTGTTGGTGGGTTCCTCTAGCCAAATTGATTTCAAATCTGAGTGGTCTAAAATGTTTGGGCTAACAATGTTAGCCTTCGCGAGAGTAATAGCAAGCATTAAACTTTGCAACTCCATCATCAGCATTCCGTTTCTAGACAGTAGTGTTTCAAATAAAGGGCTAGTGGCAACTTGTGAGTTTTTGGCTATCTTGAGAACTTTATTGACAGTTATTGTTAACTGGTTAATCTGGTCTTGAACTCTAGTGTTGATTTCTATCTGTCTATTGTTGGCATTTATTAGTTGCCTTTCAGTAAACCTAGTCTGCTCTGAATCACCGAAAATGTTTTATAAAAACTATGCCAAGTGGCTAAAAGTAAATTGAAAAACTATATCTAACTTATACGAGTATGCCTAGTGGCTTAAAAAAAGGTGTAATAAAAAAGGAAGTCACTTTAGGTTGTCCTTGTGGACCACCCTTCCTCGAATGAGGACCTCGGTCCCCAGGTCTGCTTCAACGGCCTTCTCAACACATAAAGGTGTGAGTTTGTTTCCGAGCCGTCGGTTGGACTTGACTAAAACCTTGTCACCAACGTCGAAGACCCTGTTCTGCCGATTTGCGTTCTCCCTAGCTCTGAGCGTCGTCTGAGCGTTTCTGATCTTTTCTTGTATCTTTTCTTGTGGCTCATCTGGGTGCGCTTGAACCACACCAACTGGTCTCTGGTCGATGACCGAATGGATCGACTTATTGTACTCAGTTGTAGCCAGTAAAATGACTTCTACGGTGTCACTTATGCCTTTATCGATCTTTAGGCATCTGGCTAGCTCTAAAAGAGTGCTGTGAAAGCGCTCAACCTGTCCGTTTGAGATGCTATGCAATGGTGGTGCATTTGAAATGCTGACCCCATAGTTGTTTGTGAGCATAGTCACGATGGTCTCTGAATTCAATGACGGTTCATTGTCACAGTAAATGGATCTGGCTTTTGGGAAAAAATTCATCAGTTGCATTAAAGCTGGCTTCAGATCCACAATGGTTCTTGAAGGGACCGGCTGGACAATAGCGAACTTAGAGAACTTGTCGATGCAAGTGAGAAAGTATTTCCTGTCAGTAGAGAAAATGTCTATGTGTAACATCTCTCCTACATGTGAGGGGATCGGTGTCTCCCCGAGCTCTTGTTTTTTGGGGTGTCTATCATATTTAGCCCTAGCACATGTTTTACAATTTTGTACTATTTCATTGGCTATTTTTGCCAATTTTGGAAAGTAGTACTCCGAGAGTACCTGCTTAACATTTTCCTGTGCAGACCTATGGGCCCTATTACGCTCGTTTGTGAGAATATCCCTTCTTTCTCCAACCGCAAATATGTCCACTTCGCGATTTTTGCAGTGCCAGAATTTTGTGGCCGGGTATCTTCGAACCAATGTATCTTGTATCATTGCAAGCGTGTGTAAATTACAGTGGAGGGCATTTACGCATTTGGGTGAGACTACATCTTCGAGCTCGTCTAGCAGCGATTCGATGCAAGTATAGCTAATCAAGTAGCGTTTCTTATTCCCAAAAAGAATAAAACTTCGTTTTAAGGAGAAACGCGCCTCTTCTAGCACTATTTGGTTTTGAAAACAGTTCAAGGGTTTATCTGTTGTCTCAATGGTGTTGGTGAGAGATACCTCACTATGGATCGTTGCTGCGCATGATTCAATTTCTTGTTCATGTACAGCGTTGAGCTGCTGTCTTGACAAGGCATCCGCAACGAGATTGTCCTTGCCAGGTTTATAGAAGATACGCGCATTAGACTCGTCAATGCGCGCTTTCCACCTTTTAATCTTCGCATTTGGATTAGATTCCGAAACTGCAAAGGTCAGGGGTTGATTGTCAGTGAAGATATTAATGTCTTTCACGCCATACAAGTAGTGCCTTAATTTGTCAAGTGACCATACGATGGCCAATAACTCTCTCTCATTTGTTGCATAGTTAACCTCGCTGTCCTTCAATGTTCTTGAAATCATTGTTATAGGACGACCCTCTTGAGACAAATCTGCACCATTGCCGTGAGCCGAAGCATCGGTCGTTAGATCGAATGGCTTCTTAAAGTCGGGGTACCTGAGCATTACATTCTCGGATGACAAAATATCGCGCAACTTCTGAAACGCCCTTTGCTGCACTTCAGAGAATTGAACCTTTATATTTCTGGACCTATGCTTACTGACAGTTCCATTTTCACCCTTCAATATGTTCAAGATAGGTCTTGCTATTGCGGCGAAGTCCCTAATGAAACATCTGTAATAACTTGCGAGGCCTAGAAATGATCTGACCTCGCCCTAACCTTTTCAGGATCCGTCGTGGCGCCAGTGCTGGTGACTATAAAACCAAGAAAGTTCACGCTTTTCTTAAAAAAACGTGACTTTTCGACGGAGACCCTCATGTTTGCTTCATGTATGCTTTTTAGAACCCAATTCACGTGTTTAATGTGGGATTCCTCATCTTCTGAAAAGATGATTACGTCATCGACATAAACATAGCAAAATTTGCCAATTTGCTCTCGCAGTATGTCGTCGATGGTTCTTTGGAAGATGCTTGCAGCATTCTTTAATCCAAAGGGGAGTTTTTTGTACTCGTATTTCCCCCCGTTCACAGAGAAAGAGGTTTTTTCACGGTCGCGTTCAGCGAGTATGATCTGGTGATAACCAGACTTGAGGTCTAATGTTGAAAAGAATTTGGCTCTCCCCAAATTCCCCAATATCATTGATATATTTGGCATAGGATATTTGTCAGGCACGGTTCTTTCGTTAAGTTTACGAAAGTCCATTACCAACCTCATTTTCCTATTGCTCGCTTCATCAGTGCCCTTCTTGTCTACTACCCATATTGGGTTATTGTAGGGAGAGACGGACTTTTGAATTATATCATTCTTTAGCAGATCTTTTATTTCTTTATTAACGAAATCAGCTGCTCCCATTGGATATGGGTAAAGCTTGGCATAGATCGGTTGCTCATCTGTGGTCCTAATCGTAGCCACGACTGATGTGTTATACGGCAACGCCTCGTCTGGGTCTGCAAAGGCTTTTTGTCTGGTCTTTAGCATTTTCAAAAAGGAACTTCTAACTAATGGGGATGCCTCTGCACAGTCTACATTTGTGAAATTTACATTTTTGCACGTGTGGAAGGTGATTTGTTCGACCTCCGTGCCCCACTTAAGTTGTCCTGAAGCTAGACAAAGCGAAGCTGCCTGCTTTAGCAGGTCAAGGCCTACAATCACATCAAATGTTGACAAGTCCGGCAGAATAAAAAAGGTTGCCTTTAACCCAAACATTGAAACAAAGCATTTGTGTGTAATTTGTGTCTCGCCGTGAATGGAGTGAATTTTGAAGGGGGACTCTACCGAGCGGACGCCTTTTAACCCTTCATGTGGCCGAATGAAATTCTTGGCCGCGCCCGTGTCTATAAGGAATCGCATGTGAGCCCCTGCTACTCTTCGTCTGATGACGGGCAGCAGGGATTTGCTCCTAAAAAATTGAGGGCATCAGAGTCATAACTAGCATCGTCATTGATTTGTGCAGCTGCGCTGGAGGCGGCATCAGAATACGCCTCTGCCCTCTGTCCCGCGTCTTGCGTGACGTGATTCAACCTCTGCTGATTTCCCTGACCGCCTGTGCGGTCAGATGCTGGGTGCTTCCTATTCGCGTAAGCAGGGTCCTGAGTGGGCTGCAAAACCCTTGAGAAGGAAGGATCGACCTCCACGGGCACCGGTGCACCATTATTATTATGCTGCCTGCTGCTTCTTTGGTCAGTCTGAACTGGGGCCTTGCTTTGTTTGCTAAAGTGCGGATTCTTTGTACCGCTAGCTTGTGTTTCGGCTTGTTGCGAATGCCTCTCCCTGTTGGTGACCCTGCGCTTTTTGCATTCGGCTTGCGCTCTTTATCTTCTAGACTTTTTTGCGAAATTGGCCGCGAATGCGTACCTTTCATGATTCGACTCGACTTCTTGCGCGAGAGCTAGCGCTGAAGGCAAATCTCTGTGCTTTGCTGCAAAGAGCACATCTGACTGCGCTTGAGACCCGATATGAACACACGCAACGCATCGTCGCGGAATTTTTCACATAGGCCCTTTGCTAAAGCCGGCTCATATGACATGTTAACTTTATTCGTGAGGAGAGTAAGTTTCTTCTCTACCTCATCAAAATATTGAAGCAGGGACAGGCCACCTTGCCTCAAAGTACCTAACTCCTGTTCGATGACATGAATTGGTCTCTTGTCACTGTATGTGAAATCTAAGCGATTTATTATCGCATCAAAATTCAATACAGTGCCGAATGAGGCTAGCACCGCGTCTCCGGGGCCCCTAATTTTGCTCCTTATGATGATAACAGACTGATAATGACGAGAACTGCCATTATGCGGTCTGAAAATCTCGTAAGCTGCTAATGCTACCTGCCTCCAAGATACATAAGATTCTTACATACCTGCAAACTCAGGTAAGCACTTGACGGCATCTAGCGGCTCGTCACAGTGAATGTCGTTTCTAATTTCTATAGCAGCATACGCTACTACTTGTGGGGCAGCAACGTTTGCTGCTGACATTTGTTCAGCTAACTCATTAATTATCTGAGTCAATGCTTGCTCCCTCTGCTGATTTGCAGCGGCCTGTTCGGCTAAAGCACTGCTTATAGCCGACCTTATCACTTCCCTAAGCTGATCTGGATCCATTTGAACTGATGGTGGCGGAACTGCAGGGAGAAGTCTTGTAGCCGGGACTCTGATACGAGTGTCACAGTCGGAATCTGAGTCACTAGACTGCTTGCGAGGGTTTCTATATGGGTTGAAGCGTGACATGCGCAGGTCAGTGGCCGCGAAAAATAAAACGGGCCGTCAAAAGATGGGTCGAATTACGTCGCAGCTATGAGCCACGAGAACTGTATGCACAATTTTAGACTAACAGAAAGCAACACAAAGTAAACTAAAATTCTCAACGCAGTCACTCTCACTTGGTTCTGATTATTATTAAACAAAAAAAATTTTTTACATTATCTGTAGCAATATGAAATGCTCACTAGTACTAATTAATTTTTTACAAATTAACACTTTTTGTATTTGATGAAAAAAAAAAAAATTTTGGCTAGAGTATCCACTTACATGATTCAACTAACACAAAAAAATTCTCTTAATAAACTCTGTCACTTGCAGCTCCCGCGCTGCTGTCTTGATTGTTGTTGGTTGTTGCAGCTCCTGTGCTGCTGTTTTACTTGTTGTTGGTTGTTGCAGCTCCTGTGCTGCTGTTTTAATTGTTGGTAGTGGAGTCCGACCACTAGTTGGGCGCCAATTAATAAGTTTTCCTTTCAGTAAGGATTGATGATTAGGTTGAGAGGCGACTGAGCCTCCTATTGCTGGCCTCGGGCTCAGACAATGAAACAGATTATTTAACGGCTAAGTGCCGGAGTGAATATTTATTTAAGCGACTTACTGGAAGAGCGCTGTATTCAAAACTGATTTCTTAATACAAATTATTTTTCATTTAACATAAGCCAAAACTCGCATCACGCCACAACGTCATGGTCGGCAAGCCGACTCAGCAATCTTAGGCAATAACGGAAACTCTTGCAGCAAAACAAAAGTGTCCGGTTACCGCTGCTGACCATTGCATCTATAGCGCGCTGATACAAAGTATGCAGTGTCGCTATTGCGAGGGCTGTTCCTTAACTTACAAAGCCCTCTATAGCGAGGGTTGCTTAACATTCTATTTTAAGTGCTATGTGTTAACTTATACATATAAATTTAAATTTCGTTATGAAATTTTAAATCAAATTAAATACAAATGCGCATTATTATGGGAGTACGGGGTCTTTTACAGTCGGCTCGATCGACTGTACCCTTTCTTACTTGTTTGAATATGTTTTTTACTGGTATAGTTTCGTCAACATAACATTTAATAAAACTTGCAAAAAATCCCTGGGTTGCCAAATGGCTTTCACTAGCATCACTTCAATAATTTAAAATAGTTTGTAAATAAGATCTTTAGTGGTAATTATTGTCGTTCTGAGAAACTAATGTATTATTTAAATATACTGAAGAACTTCTAAAAATTGAGTGTAAAATATTGTTTACAACAGTAACAGCATCATTTGTTACATTGTTGTTGTCCTGACCCTTTAGCTGTACTACTAATCTTAAATATACGCTTAACAGATCTCTGTATAATTCGCCATTTCCCAAACATACAAAATACAAAAGTGGCTTAATGTACTTAAAAAGTCCACTAAAAAGTTTCCAATACCCTTTCCTTGCTGTATTATTCGAGGTGATGCATAAAGGGAACCAATGTGATTTAATAATCCTCCACTTTGGTTTAGATAATACTCTTGGTAAAGTTTCTCCATGCCGGTTAATATGTTTATGACAAATATATTAACTTAATTGCAATATTTATAGCATACAACGTTTCTGTCTAAAATGCAACGTTATGTATATGGGAATGGCTGAAGGTTTAAAGGGAACCTTATATCCTCTTGAGTCAGATATTAAAATTGATATGTCTCTTATTACACAATTCTCAACGGGATAGTACTCAATATTTTTGAATTGAATCATTTGCGAAACTCCATTATGCATAAGAACTTTTAAACATCGCGTTCTTTTGTCTCCAACGCATCGAGGCTTTATTATGTCAGTGTAAACAAATATTATACCCTTTGACATTCTTTGTATTGACTGTTTCTTATCCATTACTTCATGATAGGGAAAATCATTTAAATATAGTTCAGATATTACAACTTCCCAGTTTTTATCTATATTTTGTGACAAACTTACAATTTTTGTCAACGCACTTTGTACATTATCCGGAAAAACATTTAATGAATTAAAGAATTGTTGCTAAATAAAGCCACATAAAATGACTCTAAGTTACTCATTTTCAAAAGTTGTGTTTAGATTAAAGATATCCAATGCATTTTATTTTTTCCAATTTGATATGGTTTTGCTCTATTTGAAGATCTAGTGCTAATTCCTATTGCTTTAGACCTCGATTTTTCAGCTTGTCGAGACGATCGTCTTAGTTTTTCCCTTCCTGCAATGTATTTGAAGTTTCTTAAATTGACTTCTGATTGAACAATACGATTATTTGTTCTCTTTTTTTCTGGTGACTTAATTTGATGTTCAATGTAGCTCCTTTTAGGAGTTGGCTCAATCATGCCTATATCATCATCGATTTCAGAGAATGTCCGTTTAGGATTTTCTTCTTGACTTTGGGAATCAGCAAAATCGTCTTCCTGAGAATTATGTAGTATTTCGTCTGTGTGTTTTTTTGAAATGTCCATACTCTTGGCTGCTTTTACGGTTATATTTTTCGTAAACTCTTTGTTTTCAGTCTTTGCTTCTCTTTTTGAACTGGTAGGCAACTCTTCAAATGTCTGTGTTGAACTGTTTGATGATAAAACATTTAACTGATTTTGTTACCAGAATATGTAACACGTTTTCTTCTTTTGTGAAGAAAGTAGTTTAGTTCTTGTAGAATTTTAATCCATTTATCGAAATCACTTAGTCTACCATTACATATTATTGGTAAAAACTTTTGGTTAATCAACTCTTCACCTCTATTATTTGATATTAACTTTTGATATTCGTTTGGATGCATTAAAATAACTTTAATTAAATTACTTTTCTTAAAATTTTTCCAAATACTCCGGCCAATAATGATGAAATTAGAATTGGAAGAAATCCGCCTTTTTGAACAAGAACTTTCCTCGTTGATTTTATGGTTGGCTTTGAAGATGAAATTTTGCGCAGTACATTTTTATACCGTTTAAGTAGGGTAAGCTGTTTGGTTGTAAGTTGAATAAACGATTTAACCAGATTATCATCACTATTGATTATAATAGCTTCTCGTAACTTGTTGCTAGCTCTTTTCAGAACATATAATAAATGTTTGTTCGCCATCAACCGCTTTAGACTCTTTTTGGAAAACATTTTCGTTGCAATAACAAATTGAGTATGTTGAATAAAAAATATTTGAACGAAAACGTAAAAGATCGTTTATCCTTTGGGTAAGATCAATTAACAAGTATCCATGAGGTTCTTCGGTTACTTCTTTATAAATGCGCATCAATTCACTAGGAAATTGAAATTGAAGTTTTTAAAAACGACAATGTACTTTGTATTTAACGATATAACTCTAGTATGTGATGCTTTATGAAATATATTCTGAGTTACTACTATTACAGATAAGTTGCGATGATGAGAGCCTTTTGTAAATAATTCACAAACACTTTTGTTAAATGCTCACATCATTAGATCATCTTATACAATGTGGATAGGCTCATTAAGATCGTTTTCAATTGTTTCTGGTACACCTTTATGATATTCAAGTCCTGTAAAACTAGGTTTTGCGTGTTCTTCAGCATAACACCAAACGATCCTTTTTATGTCTTCATTAATAATTGTTTTTTGATTGTTCAAAAGATTTTCCAGAAACGTTGTTTTTTCTGAGCCAGAGGGTCCACATATAAACATTGTAAATGGATGAATAAATTGTACAAACATTGTTGATTTATTAAGGAGAATTTGTTTATTTGCCATATACCTACTCGTAATTTAAATTTTCTAATATTACAAAAAGTTTAAATAGATTATTAAGAGCACATCTAACTCCAACTTTTTTATGTATTCGACAGTTAGTAAAGTAGTTTGGATAACATGTCAAACTTTGTTTAATTTCCACATCGATTACATTTGTCGCTAAGTATTTCTTTAAAAATTGTTTCTTTGCCTCCCCTCGCACAATAACTGTAGCGAAACTATTTAAAGAAGTTAGTATTTCACTTAGACTCAAATACGGAATGTCACCGTCGGACCAATCCAATCCATTTATATTTCTTTTTGTGGTGTGTTGAATATTCCTTATACAATCATCTAATTCTTTAACATGGTAAGGTGGTAAAAAGTGAAAGAAGTTCGGTATAACAGAGCCCGCTTGCATAAATGCCAATTCCTTTACAAAGATTTGTCTATTATTTCCAACTATGTACTGGAAATCAACCAAAACAGCGGAATTTCTATCAATTTTGATCATTGTCGGTTGAATTTATATAAAATACTGGTTGCAGATGCTATGATTTCACCGTTTATATAGCGTCACAGTTAACATATAATAGTTAGTTTGAAAAAGGTATTCAGCCAAGATGGATACATTCGAGTTAAGAAGGACAAAGGCTTTAAGAAAAACACAAGATCATGAAATTATTTTTGGCTTTGAATATTATGTATATCACAATTTAAAATTAAAGTGTGGTTTTTCAACTAGTAGAAAATTTACACCAATGATCTGGAATGAAGAAAAAAAAAATTAATTTTTTTGGAATAGAAAAGGGGATTTGGATTTAAAATATAAAATAAAAGGAAATTATTTAAATTAAGATTGACAAGGAGGGGTTTTTAATGCCTGATACTATTAGCGATCATCCTTTACTTAGTTCAATTAAATGTCATTTTAAATACAGAAAAGTCGATAAACAGTGAATAGTTACTTTAAACCAGACAAAACAAAATTGAATTTGACAGCGAATCTTGGAGTACGACTTGGTATTTTTTTAACCACATTTTTGTGCTGGAACACAATACTTAAAAAACAAATAACAAACATCTATTATAAACATATTATACCTAAGTGAGCCCAAATTAATAAATATGAAATACGACTTACAGATTTAGAAGCATCGTATGAGTCTGACGTTGAGATTGACTTAACTCGTTTATGTTTTGAGATTTCAAAGAAGATGCGAAAAGAAATAAAAAACTATGTAATTCAATATAAACAGTTAGTATTATCTAGACTCTCAGGATCGTAATAATAAACATAATGAGTAAATTACAGGTTGAAACAGAAAATCATAAGCAGGCTAGAACAAATTTTAGAAGGCGTAATTTCGTACAAAAAGGAATAAATGATACTTTGCAAATAGGTTTAGTTGAAATGATTTCATTTCATAATCAAAATGGGCGTTACCGATATCTACTGACAGTGATTGATACATTCTCAAAATATTCATATGTAGAGCCTGTGAAGAATAAATCAGCTACAGATATAGTTTCAGCAATCAAAAAAGTGTTTGAAACTGCAAAGAAAATACCTAAAAATATTCAGAGTTATCAGGGTAAAGAATTTTTTAATAAGGAATTTCTTCAACTAATGAACAAATTGGATATAAATCATTATCACACTTATACTCATTTAAAATCATCAATTTGTTTACGATTTAATAGAACCATTAAGAATCTAATGTGGAAAATGTTTAGCTACCATGGAAATTACATTTGGGTGACCAAGTTATAGCAATTACTGAAAACTTAGAACAATACATATCATCGTACTATAAAAATGAAACCTAGTTAAGTAGACAGAAAGAATGAAAAATGTATTTTAAAGTCCGTGTACAATTATCCTAAAATTTTTCCAAAACACAAATACTTAGTTAACGATTTTGTTCGAATAAGTAAATATAAAGGTGTTTTCGCTAAAGGATATGAACCAAATTGGACAATTGAAATATTTAGAATTATATCATAAAAATTCAATCAACAGATCCAGTCACCTATTTACTAAAAGATTATAAAAACTGAACACATAAAAGGATCATTTTATGAAGAAGAACTTCAACGAGTTAAAGATAAAAACGCATATTTGATTAAAAAATTATAAAATCTGAAAAAAAAAAGTTTTTGTTAAGTGGTTGGGCTTTGAAGAGTCACATAATTCCTGGATTAAAAAAAAGATCTAATTAAATAAAAGACTTTTTTTATTTCTTATTTTTGATTTATTTAGAAGATAGTATATTTTTTTAAGTACACATATTTACAAGCACTAAATATATTTACAAGTGTTATAAATTAAGACTTATCTTTGAATAAAATGTTTTATATATTTTACAAATGTTCATTGTTCAAACTTATTTTATAATGCCCCCAAGCCAATGTGTTTATTGAATTTGATGTAACATATCTTTTATCATCTTTATAATTTAATGAAATTTTGTTAACAATTTCTGTAAACAGCTCATGCCCTCTACTTCTTATTACTCTCTGTTCACCATAATAAGTTTTACGTTTTCGAATACATTCAATATAGTCAGAGTGACAGAGTTTTTTAGCAACGCTTTCTTTGACACCTTTAATTTTCTTAATTTCTTTGTCCGCGGTCCCTTCACAGTTTTCTACCTTGTAGGAATAAGCCTTTGCTTTTAAGCCTGCAAAAGATTTCATAATCTTTCCTGCATTTTCATCTTTAAATAAACCTAACTCTTTGTTGTTTGCTGTTTGCTGGATGTATCAAAACGTTCTGGATTTGTTTTTATGAGGTTATATACATCTTCAACAAAGGATGTAATAAACGAATCAGTGTCCATATAAATAATCTTAGTCAAGGGACTTTTTATGCTTAAGAAATTATAATAATAACCATACATAAGCCATTTCGATAATTCTAAGACTGTTACTCCTATATAGATTGGTTTATCATAATGAATGAGCGATGTTGTATGCTCAAGTGCTGCTAAGTCATTACCGAAAATGTTCATGCTTTGGAGAATTTTGCTTGGAATGGTAATCAGTAATTAGCCGTATTGGACGTTTTTTACCTACGTTTTCCAAAGTTTTGCCGTAAACAGCATTATTCATTAAATTGAAAAAAATTTTTTGAAACTAATTTTTTGCTGATTTTCTATGAGAATTGTTCAAGTTAATGTAAGGCTCAAGCCAACGTCGTTGCGTAAAAGACAAAACTCTATGAATTTTTAATAACTTTAACCCTTGTTGCATGCAGAGTTGCAATTGCTTTAAATGGATAATATAATTGGTTTTATTACTCAAGTCTGCAATTAATTTAATTTGTTTTCCACCAGGAGGGACTTTATTTTCTGGACAGAATGGTAGACAATTAAGTTTGTCATGAATCTCTTTAGGGTATTGCAAATCTACTTCTAAAATATATCCTACATCAGCTGAAATATTTGACAAAGAGAGTTTTGATATCTCTTCTTCAGATAAGAATTTCAAATGTTCTAATGGCAGCACTTGACACATTGCCCACCCATATAAATTGTTTGCATCTATATATGAGAGATAGTTTGTGTCAAGGTTAGGCTTAAAATCTTTTTGATGAGGATTATTTGCAATTGAAATACGTTGACTACATTGTGGCAAACCTCCACGAACAGCTAATTTATTTTATTGGTGTCAAGGTCACTAATCAACTCGAGTTTAGCTTTGAGATTGAGATTTAACCTTGAGCATTGCATCCCAAGAGATGGAAGGAGCCGTTACGTAATTAATTTGGCCTAACTTATAAATTTGATAACAGATGAATCTAAAATTTTCAAAAACATCTGCAAGAATAATTACATCACTTTCCAGGTATAGTTTTAAGTAGTCAGACAATGTTTGACACTTAAAACTACCCCAAACCTGTTGTGCAAACTCATACTTTTTAATGCTACACTCCTCATCGTTTAGCGCGTTATAAAAAAGTTCTCTAGATGGGAGTTGTCTCGCAGCTAGTTTAGAAAAACTATCTAGATAGTCATAAGAAAAAACCCCCTTCCGACGCATTTGTTTAAATTGTATACCTTCAAACTTTCTACTTAAAAGCTTGAAGTCTTCATCGTTAAGATAACTAGAATGTTTTCTAAACTAGAGTTGAAAAATTTATTAGAGTCAACAAACTGAATATTGTATACATATTTTTTATCTATTGTGACTTTTTTAGTGATCGATATATATAATTCCTTATTGCAAGAAATTATACTCAAGTCCCCACCAAGCTCGGTTATATAAATGTATGTCATATTTAGTTAAGTTATGGAACACAACAGGTATTACTTGAAACCTAAACTTATAAGTCAACTTACATTTCTTATGTATTGGATCCTCATATTTTCCGGTAAAGAAATTAGAGAATTTCTCCCTTTCAGCATCATCGATCACGTCTTCCCAGGACGTACAGTTGTCGTATTCCTGCATGCACTCTTCGTCAATGTCCAGCAAATGGTTGTGGGCTTTGAATGCTTTCCAATATTTATTGTAAAGAATTCTTGTTTTTTCGTCAAGGGCTTGACAAAACTTTTTGATGCAATCGACTCCTAATAGCAAAAGTAAAAGCATAATGTTAATTTACCTTCGTAAGTCCACATTTCGTTTAGCTCGGGACTATATTTATGTGCCACGTAAAACGAAACTGCACAAACTGTATGTTTTTAGGCCTTTGTAGTTGACGACATCTTTGGGTCATTTTGTGATCGATGAAACGTTTCCAAGACAGCTTCAATATCAGCGTAAATGGTTACCGGTGGAGAAAGTTTTTTTCGGAAACGTAGATACAACTTTGCCGCAACTTTTGGTGTGCATTTTACTATTGCAAGTATACCATTGCAAACAGTTATGGCAAAAGTCTCCTAGCGTATGACTCTTTGTAAATTGCGATTTTGCCAATGTAGACATATTTGTGATAAAAGGGTAATTCAATATCATTTCAGTCTCATTCTATATGCCAAGGAGACATATATCTTTTTACCCGTCAACTATCTGCACGATTTGTGGGTCCGAAAATCATCTCTTGCTTTTTTCTGCTACAGTCAATTTCGTATAAATTTATACCAAATTGCGGATTTAGCTTTTCAAAAAGCTTCACCCCTTTCGAGTTTACTGGAAATTCTATATCAGAGAAGTTAAGGCGCTGTCCCATATAAGTAATAAAAGGAGCAGCGATGTTGCTTATATTATAGCAAGAAGTATTTTTGGGATTCCTCCTTAGTTTTTTTTGTCGTTATCATTGAAGCTTGCATTTTTAATGAACTCGTATTCTATTGATGCCAGTATGCACAATTTAAAACAGAAAACATCATTGTTTTTAATATTTACAGTAGCATTCCTCTTTCTAATCGTTTCGGGCTTTTCATAGTATCCGCCAGAAGGAATACGTTCCAGTTTCACTATTGTTAAAACACAAAGTTAAATGATTGTATAGCCCCTCCACATTCTTTCTCTTGGAACTCATTGCTTAATGAATTTAAATAATCCATTTTGTTTTTTTGGCGGTATATTTACCTTAACAGAGATCAATAATTTCGAAAATGTTCTTTTAAATTGGTTGTTAAAGTCTCGAAGAACTATTACATTTTCATTTTCCTTAAATACACGATATATTTCAACAGGACAATTGGTTTCTGTTGAAATTAATACAACATTCGTGTTTCTCACTATTTGAGCAACTTGCTCATTTTTATGTTTATCGGTGCGCAAGGCGTACACAGGTCCGGTACACTTGCTGTAATGCACAACGAAAGCATCCACACCGTTAAAAGCAAGGCTGCACATATCACAACAAATTTTGGAGTACATTTTCGTATTATTTTTTTTTAAATTTGTATACTCTCTGCAAGAGTATATTGGGTGTGTGCAAAAGTATGTAACAGGCAGAAGGAGGCGTGGGCTTAAAGTATGTATATATATTCTTGACCAGCATTACAAGCCGAATTGATATAGCCATGTCCGTCTGCCTGTCTGTCTGTCCGTATAAACAAACAGATTTCAGAGATGGTAAGAGCTACGAGTTCGAGCTTGGTCTCAAACGATCACATATTTAGTCAGTCAATACAAGAATTTTTTTTTCGATACCAATTCGCCCACAATGAGCAAAAAACTAGACACACCTCGGAAATAATTGGTGTTTTCGGCGAATATCTCAGTAACTATGTCACCTAGAATCACCAATTTTGGTATGGCGAGAGTATAAATGCATTGGTATTTTTAGACTGCCACGCCCCTTTTTTCCACAATTAATAAAAGTAAATCTCAACTTTCATTCGGTTTTTAGGCATATGTTCATATAGTACAGTATTCTAATGTATAATTCGTGTCGAGACTAACTATATCAAACTATCATGGAAGGTGCATTGAAATCGCACTACAAACATGAAAACTAGAAGTTAGTTAGAAGCTAGTTACAAAATTTAAATTTATTGATATATTAACGTGTGAGCGAGACAGAATCATAAAAGCACATGCTCGAACTTTTTGGCTGCATGTGTGGCAGCAGCGCTGCCCGCATACGCTGCCCACGCGAACGTTTAAAAATGTGCTTGTATGTTTCTGTCTCGCTTGCACTCATACATTAATATTGCGTTCAATTATAACAAAATTGATTCTAGGTGCCTAGTGTTGCCAAATCAGCTTTTTTTCTGCCAAATCAGGCATTTTTAAAAGTCGAATTGCGGGAATAATTTTAAAACAGCGGGCAGCGGGAATTCTGGCTTTCTTTAAATATAAATTGCTTTTTTCCGCTTTTGTGTCTACTGAACAATATATTATTATTTTTTGGGTTTATCCAGTGTTGAGTTATTTATTGTAGTTGAATAAGAACGAAATAGTTCAGTACTGATGATGAATGGAATGAATTAAAACTTCATTTTATAGTAATATACCAGCGCAGGTCGAGAAGTGTCTAAAGTCCCAATTATTAAGCAATATGTTTGAAAACACCAATCGCATGTACATATATGATATTCTTAAAACCAGTAATTGGCGAAATGCAAAAAGTCAAGAAATGTTTTCAAAGTAATACCACAACGTCACAGAATTACTAAACTATCTTATTTTGGCCATTTATTCCCTAAAGAACAAAATAATTCCTGGAGACACCAATATAAATAATCTCGAAATCGATGACTACGAAGAATATATAGTCAAAGATTTACATATATCAAATCTATGAATTTGAAAAAGAAATAAACCTAATTCTGGACGGCTACGTCTTGCCAAAAAAAGTAGTTAGGCATGATAGGATCAACGAAAACTTACGACGCGAAAATAAATTGCTGTGAAATTGGAGATTTAAATAACTTTATTTAAACAAACCTTTGAAAAATGGCCTAAAACATCAGCTTTTTTTCAGCTTTACCCCAAATGTTCAACTTTTTTACTTGTAACTTCCACTAAAAACAGCTTTTTTTGCTCAACAAAAGTTGGCAACACTGCTAGTTATTGAGATAATCGCTGAAAACACCGATTTTTTTCGAGGTATGTTTAGTTTTTTGCTCATTGTGGTCGAATGTACCTCTTACCATCTCTGAAATCTGTTTGTTCATACGGACAGATAGACATACTAACAATTTGATTATTATTCTCTGTAGATTAAAGAAAGCACATTAAATGTGACAGTAGTAATAAAATCAATGTCATGGATATATCATTAATGTTGGGGTTAAACAGAAGACATTCAACATGTTCAAACATGATAAGACACGGTTTATAAAAGAAACTGATTTGGGCAAATGAAAGTATTCAGTGTTATAAAAGGTAAAGTAGTTAAAGGTGACAGTAGTTATAAAATCAACAGAATTGAGCGGAAGACACCTGTAACATATTCAACATGTTTAAGCATGTTTAGAATTCTGTTAGTTGACACACCATCCACTGTGTAATAGAAGATCAATGGCCGGGAGCAGCTTAAGTGGCCATACCCGCCTCTTTGTAACAAGATATCCGCAGACCGCTCTAGGGAAACCCAAACAGAGATCAACACCATTTGCACGCACCCGTCGTGACCCTTTTTAGACCCCGTTTTCTACACAAGTGTAAAAGGGGGCGTGGCCGACTCCGTAACGAATATATATATTCTTGATCAGCACCAACAGCCGAGTCGATATAGCAATGTCCGTCTTACCGTCTGTATCCTATATCTGTATAAAAATCCTACTATAAACAAGAGAGCTATCACGTTTATGTTTGTTTATGTAACTGCTATATCACAGTATACGCGCAAGCGAGACAGCAGTATACAAGCAAATGTCCGGGCTTTTTCGCTGTCTCTGTGGCGGCAGCGCTGCCTGCATAGTATTTTCGTGCTGACTATAAATATACATACATACATGTGTCACACAAGTTTAATTTCTTTTAAGTGTGTTTGTGATTTTCGAAGCTCCAGATTAAAGTTGTATTTCCTCGTGCCACACCTGAAATCTACGCGGTGTGTTTCATCAGTGGGTTTTTCTACCACGAAGGTTCTTGCCCTTTTTCTGAAACCTGGTCCGGCTGACGCCTTTCCTGCAGGTTCGGGGCAGTGTCGTCCTCGCATACTGGAAGGCGAAGGGAGCTGAGGCCGTTTTTGTTTGCGTTGCACAGTGGGCGAAACGGCTGATTTAGCGATTAATTAACAAATTCGGCAAAAATTATGCTATTTTTGTACGGATATTTTTTGTTTGTGAATGGATTTATGACACATCAATATTAATGCAGAACATATTTTTTTATTTAAATAAAATCCTTTTTTTTATTATTTGTTTTAACACAAGGTAAACGGGTTCTATTCGATGTGTGGTCATTTTCGCTCAATTTAAAGGAATTTAATTACATATTTTTGTAAAATTTTTTTTTAACTATTACTGTAGTGAAAAATGTCAAATAAATTGGACAACTCTATCATTAATCAAAATTATAGTAAATTGATTCTTCTCTCGGATATGCGCGCATGTTTCGCTAGAGTAATGTTCAATCGAGCAAATATATGTTTGTATGGTTTGAAGTTTTTGAGAATTCGATTTTTCCATTTTCAATTTTGTCAATTTTTTTTTATGAAATTTGTTATTTTTACAGCAATGTTAGCGCATTGTCTATCTTCGAATAATAATATTGTTGCAGATATATGTCTCTACCGCAAAAGTATTTTTTGACTTATCCAGCTCCACACGCCGTACTGTAAACAGTACTCGTTTGGACACTGACATGGTTGCTAAAAAATTATTTCTAATATAATATGCGGGTATATGCAGCTCATTGTGGACGATTTCACTTCGCAATACACTGATTAATTTTTTAAGAAAACATTGATACCGAGTCCAGACGAACTTTAAAAGCTCTACTCTTTTGAAGTTAAGTTTATGAGTAAATGTTAGGACACCTACAAGCCCTGAAGAAAAAGTTACTTTTTGGGACAAAAAACAATCACAGGTCAAAAAAATTTATTTTGTTAGTAACTACATACCTTTTTCTTCAATTAACAGCAAAAAGTTCAATTGAAAACAATAAAACTAATTAATATGCAATTTGATTAGAAGCAATCAAATTTGGCGGGAAAGCTGGTGTCAACAGCTGATGAAATATATATTGGCTTCAAAGATTCACAGCTTTGCGAATATTGGGAGAAAATCGAGGCAATTACTGTTTTTGGCCTATCGAATATGTTAGAAATTGATTGCAAACACGATATCGGCTCCAAGATTTACTTTTAATTTGAATTAATCGGAGCTAATTCTGCCGTTTCTCCCACTGTTCGTTGGCTCTTTTTTTGTTTTTCTCGAGTGTAAAGTGTCAACAACTTTCACTCAGCCATATATGATATAATTATTTTATGCTTCGAGTGGAACAGCTATCTCTTCCCAGAGTTGTATTATTAGCACGGTTGCCACATAAGTTTTTTAAAAAACGCCAAAAAAAATTTTAAAAAGAGCCAATTTCAATAAAAAGGAGCAAAAATACTGGTTTCTTAACAATTCATATTTAAATAAAAAAGTAATTTTTTTTCATTTTGTAAAGACACTTTATTTTATTCCTTTCTTATAATTATGTATAATGCATGGGTTTAATAACAAAAAAAACGATTTCAGTAAAGATTAGTTAAACTGATATTCTTTTTTTCACTTTCTTAATTTTCTCCCTTAACTTATAAATATGTTTTCTTAACATAACAAATAATCCAAAAATAATATAAAAAAAAATAATAAAAATAAATAATTTAGAGAAATAATATTTGACATTATATTATATTAGTAGTATTGTAATCAATTACTCGACAACAAAAGGAGCCAATTCGAAAATAAAAGCGCCAAGGAGCCAAAAAAGAGCCAGTTTTGGTTCCAAATCGTCAAGTGTGGCAACCGTGATTATTAGAGCTTTCAGAGTAGCCAGACATCGGGTGATCTCAACAGGGCTACCGTTCTTTTGTCAATCGATATAGAGTTGCAAGAAAGTCGAACCGGTAAAGTTTCGAGCCAACTTAAAATTGGTAAAATTTTATTGTTTAAGTAAACTTGGTTCTTTAAATATACTGGAATTCCTGTTCTCGTTTACTAGTGGATAAGGTGCCCAAGTCTCGGACTTGACCAACTGTCAACATCGCCGCATTGCGGTGCTCCAAAAAAGTGTGGCTCTGGCGACCGAGGCGGAGCGGTATATCTCCTGGTAGCAGAAGGTCCTTAGTAAACAGGAACTTAGAGCCTAACTATGAATGAGGATTTGGACGCAAAATGAGGAATGAGGCAAATTGGGCCGATCGCCTCCTTAAGAGTGGAAAACGCCCAGTGCCTTTTGGCCGCTTAACCCGGCTCCAGTGGTTTTTGGAGGTGCAGCCAGAGGTCTCCAGCTAGTCCTCCCAATGTAAATTGCAAAAGAGTACGCGATGCCAGTATCAGCACCTGCCATAATCCCTGTCAAACCCTTCGATTTTAGTAGAGCCACTGTGGTATTGAAGAATATGGGAAATAGTGATCTTTGGTTGATCCTCATGTCACTTGTTGACAAATCCTTTGAGTTGTCAAAAATGGTGAGAGACGCTCGATATATAAACAAACACATGAAGGAGCTGGCACAGAAAGTTCTGTGCCTCCAGAAATCTGCGCTCCACATATTTGATCAAAGGATTCCAGAAATAGAGCGGATATCCAGATCAGGACAGGAGTAGCTCTAAGCGGAGTAAATGTCCAGGTCCCATTCTCCCCCATAAAAAGGGAGAAGGTGCTCCCCAGGCACCGGGTAGGACGGATGTAAAGGGAAGAGCACAATCGCGCCAACCGAGGCAACGCCCTGATGACATTAGAATTGAGCCGAAGGGTAAAATTACGTACTTCGAGATTGTGAACTTGGTTACTCGCAATCAGGACGGAAATCTTAAGGGTGTAGGCGAGAACGTACTCAGAGTGAAGTGCACTGCCAAAGGTGCACTTTTGTTGGAGCTCTGTGGCTCAGCGCTCAAGTCAACGCAACAAATTCGGGACAGTATTGGTGCTGCTCTAGAGGATAAAGTGGAAGCACGAGCTTTGACCTATCTGACCCGGAAGGCCATCCAACCATATAGCAGGAAGTGCCAGGTGCCTGATCTCCTCAAAGGGCTCAGAAAAGACCAAACCACTGTCTCAATAACCGCCTATTTTCAAATAAATTTGAACACCTGCGAGGCCGCATGGGACCTGCTGACACAGTCAGTGCGTGAGCAAAAATCGGATGTTGATATCATCAGCAAGCCTTATGGCACACCAGATACGGGCTGTTGGATCCAAAGTCTGTCTTCAAATGCTGCAATTTGGACTTGTGGGAGACCATGTCTTCGGCCATCGTCTGCGGCCTCATCAAGGAATTTTGTAAGGGTTAAACTGGGAATACCTCTGGGTCTACAGTTGCTATCTCCCACCAAGCTTAAGTCGATGTCGATGCGAGAGAACATAAGCCGACCGTTATAGCAGGAGACTTCAACGCTTGGGCTCAGGAGTGGGGTAGCGACATATCCAGGAGTAGCAGCTCTGATGCTATTGCTAAGGGTCGCATCCTTCTCGAAGCATTTGCCACGCTTAACGTAAGCCTCCTCAATCGTGGCTCAGTGAACACATTCAATCGTGGAAACGCCGGCTCGATCGTTGACCTAACGATCGTCTCCAGCCATCTGTCTCCCCGATCAACCTGGTCCATTGGCAACCTCTACACTGCCAGCGATCATGAGGCGCTGATATTCACACTGGGTGTAAGGCAATACCCGAGCACGAACCACCTCCTCCCCGTGGGACTGACTGCATTTTGAAAAGGATCGCTTTGTGTTCCGAACTTCGTAAGGGTGATGGAAGACCTGAATATTGCAGAATCAGCGCAGGAGATGGCCAATCAACTATCGAGCCATGTTTTAAACGCCTGCGACTCTAGCATGTACCGAAGAAAGCCATTCGCCGGACCACAGAAGGCAACATATTGGTGGAACGCGGATATCGCCAATGCCAGAAGCATCTGCCTTTTAGCTAGAAGGAAACACACGAAGGCATGCAAAAGAAGCAGGAGCAACTGGCCTGAGCTCCATAAAGCTTACAGGGCAGCCAGGCTATCTCTGATGAAGGCAATAACAAGCAGCAATCGGGAAAGTTTTTTACAATTGTGTGACTCAGCTGACAACGACCCATGGGTGAGGGCTTACAAAATGGTTGTAAAAGCACTCCACATCAAGAAGGATGAGGCCCCTTCTGACCCGGCCCAGATACAGGCAATCGTAGAGGCACTTTTTCCTGCAAGCAACTCCACTCTGCCGCTGGCATGTGAAGTACCTTACCCCATCCTCGATTAAACCCGTTTTGGCTAATGAGATTCTGACGTTATCCCGTAAAATGAGCACGGCCCCTGGTCCGAATGGAATCCCCAACCGTGCAGTCAAACTGGCGGTTGCCTGCCAACCCGTTGCCTATGGGAGGACCTATACGCAATGTCTTCTTGAAGGACTCGTTCCTACATAATGGAAAGCTCAACACATTGTTCCAATTCCATAAACTGGAAGGGCCTCAGATAGTCCAGGCTCATATCGTCCAATATGTCCTATCGACTCGATGGGGAAAATGCTGGAGAGCTTAATCAGCACATGGAAAATGAGGGCTATCGATGCAGCTGGAGGCTATCGCTTTTCCAATTTAGCTTTCTGAAAAGCATGGCAACAGTTGATGCCATTCATAGAGTTGTGGAAATTGCGCATGCTGCAGCAGAGGGCACTAGGTGGAAGGAAGGCACGAATAAATACTGCCTGATTGTCACTCTTGACATTAAGAACGCCTTCAATACTGTGAAATGGGATAAAATCCTGAGCGCACTACGGAGGCTTGCAATCCCTCAGTACCTTCAGTCGATTGCGCGCAGCTATTTTGAAGAAAGAGTGCTTAAGTACGACTCTGCACTCGGGGTGCAGGAGTACCACGTCTCAGCAGGCGTACTGTGTAATATCGTGTATAACGATATTCTGAGGCTACCTTTGCATTCCGACTGCCAGCTAACATGCTATGCGGATGACGTCGCTCTGACAGTTGTTGGCAAACACTTGTTGGATGTAGAGACCTCATGCAATATGGCCATCTCTAATTTTGGCAACTGGCTAGATTCAGTGGTCCTTGGGCTAGCCGCATATAAAACGGAGGTGGTCCTTCTCAGTACTCGTTCGGTCGTGAAGACAGCACACATCAGTGTCGGCGCTCAAAATATAACACCAAAGCGGGCCTTGGGTCATGATAGACATCAGGCTGTGTTTCAGTGAGAATCTGTCATATGTCTAGGAGAGAGCTGCAAACACAAGTCGCACTTTGTTCCGGATTATGCAAAACGCACGTGGGCCGAGACAACAACGTAGGCTGCTTCTTACAAGCGTAATACGGTCAGTGATCACATACGCTGCACCTATCTGGGCGGACCGAATGCTGGTCCCAAGCTATGCTAGAGGAATAAAGTCGATACACCGACTCCGCGTCCTAAGGATTTGCTGTGAACTCCGCACAATCTCAGACGAAGCAGCACTAAATATCGCAGGAATGCTGCCAATAGACCAACTTATCGCAGAAATGCGAGCAGTTTCGCAAGCCACTCAAGCCAGTGCCAACAATAAGATTCCACGAAGGGCAGCAAGAGAAGAATGTTTATCCCAATGGCAAAGACGCTGGGATGCCTCTGAGAATGGGCGTTGGACCCATCTCCTCATTCCTGATATTAAGCGGTGGTTGAACATGGTTCGGTAAACTTTTACTTACTAATATAATAGTCCTATAATAGGCAAATATTCTATAAGATATTGTGTAAGCTTTCATGGAATAAAATAAGACATATATACAATATATGTATATTGTCAAAAGAATGTTTATGTGTATACAGACAAACAGATTTATGTTCGATAATACTCAGTTTATTATATATCTTGTTTCAACGTGCTCTAACACAAGTACAATCCTTTGAAAAACCTAGATACACTCAGCTTCTTCACCATATTTTTTGTTTGTCTGAAAAATTCGAACTACTATGGGATTACTGGATCTTTCACAGTCGGCTCGATCGACTGTAGCTTTCCTTACTTGTTCTATTTGTAGGGATCACCATGAGCAGACATCATGTTGCCATCTGGTGTAGGCGCAATTGTATCCTTAAGTTAATCGTTACCGTATGTGTTGCAGCTCTTAGGTGCTTACTCTATGAAACTCTTGATCCTTAGACTGTAAGAAAGAGTACGGGGTCTAAAAACTGTATATAAACCCGTGCATTGCTCTAATAAAATCGGTACTCAAGAAACATTCTTAGATTGCAATTCACTCTCTAAACATTCTGATACTCATCCAAATAACTGGCTAAAAGTTCTTGGTATTTGAAAGCTCTCTGGTCTTACCGAAAGTATGAAAACAGAAAACTCACTGACAAGTGAACATTTGGTGACCTCGACTATTTTAGATACCCAGTCAAATCTGATTTCGTCACCAGTGGTAAGAGTCAGACAAGACTAATACGGACATTAACTGAGGTTAAATCTGAATCCTGGTAGGAGTCAGAAGAGACAAGGACAAATTGACAACTACGAATTTTAGTTAGACAAACTTTAAAACTGACAAACTCTACATCACCCATTAGTTACAACTTATTTATTTATTTTTTTAAGAGCTAATTTATTAATAGTAGAATTATAGGCTAGCTTAATACGTGGCTATGGCATCAGAGGCCTTCAGCTCTGGGGTTGTATGTGTGTATGTACAAGTTCTCTTAATAGTACTGAGTGTTATATTTACGTTTTTACATTATTTACATGAGAGTGGTATTTTCTTAATTTAGGTTTATTTTATGTTCTTAGACGCGGTGATATAAAATTGTTATTTTTAAGAATTTTAGAATGTTTGGTATGGTATGGTATGTTTAAGGATATGGGGTGGGCTAAGCATTGTTTATCTTTAATGTTTAAGGTTATTGCAGTTGGTAAGTATGTGTTCAATTGATATGGTGTCGTTGCAGAAGGGGCACATACTGGAGGATTGATCGTGTATGTGGGATATTTTGGAGTGTCCGAGTCTTAGTCTTTTTATTATTATTTGGTCTCTTCTAGAGAGGGATAATGAATTTATTTTAAAAATGTGGTAGCTGTTAAGTTTGTGTGGGTTGTTTGCTTGATCGCAGGCTGATGTTTCGGTCATTTTAGATTGTAGCTTTGTGAGGTAAATGTTTTTTAGGTATTTGTGTATGTCTTGTACGTTAAGGTTTTCCTTTGTTATGAAGGGCTGTTTCGCTGCGTTTTTAGCAGATGTATCTGCTAATTCGTTCCCTGCTATTCATACATGCCCGGCCACCCAGAGTAGTTTGAATTTGGGGAAGGTTTTGTTCAAGATATTGCGGGTGTTTGAGGGGTAGTGTTCATTGTTGTTTGTGTTGTTAATTGCGTCTATTGCAGAAAGTGATTCCGTGCATATGCAGAATTTACCTCTTTTATTTTTTTGTGTTTCCAGTGCTTCTACTATTGCGATGAGCTCTGCGGAGAATACGGAGTAGTAATGAAGTAGGAGATATGATTTTATGGTATCGGCGGCATTTGTTATGTCAAAGTTAGTAATAGTGTTGTTTTGGGATTCGTCTGTTTAGATGTTTGTGTAATTGGGCTTGTCTATGGAGTTTATTTGCATGAATTCGGCTCTGTATGCTTGTGGGCATATGTTTTTAGACCCCGTACTCTAAAAAAGAGTAAAGGGGTCTATGAGGTATGTCAGAAGCGAAATGTGCGTAACAGGCAGACGGAGGCATGGCAGACCCCTTAAAGCATATATGTTATAGGGATCACCATGCGCAGACATCATATTGCCATCTGGTGTAAACTGATGTAGGCGCACTTGTATCCTTAAGTTAATCGTTACCGTATGTGTTGTAGCTCTAAGGTGCTTACTCTATGAAACTATTGATCCTTAGAGTGTAAGAAAGAGTACGGGGTCTAAAAACTGTATATAAACACGTTCATTGCTCTAATAAAATCAGTATTCAAGAAACATTCTTAGATTGCAATACACTTGAAAACTCCCTGGTCTTACCGAAAGTATTAAAACAGATAACTCACTGACAAGTGAACATTTGTTAACCTCGACTATTTTGGATACCGAGTCAATTCGTCAACCAGTGGTAAGAGTCAGACAAGACACATGGATCTTTTAAACTACAAAAACTAATATCACCAACTTAGAATGAATGTCAGTTATTATGTCAGGCAGATCAAGTTTATTTCAAATTGTTGCCACGCCCCTTACCGAAACGCCTTGGGAAAATTTTTGTTTTAGGCGATAATCTCAGTAACTATGACACTTAGGAACACCAATTCCGGTATGCAGGTTCCTAGAGACAGCCTTAATGCAATGCCATACAAAATTTTTACTGCAACGCCCCCTTTTCTCATGAGAGCTATACAACTTTTAAACTTTTACACCGGTTCTAAGTCATTTTATCAAATAGTACAGTGTTTGTAATTTAACATTCGTTTAGAGGAATATTATATCAAACTAACCAAACTAAACTAACATGCAAATGCGAATAATCGGAAGATTCTTTAAAGTGGCGCGTGGTGCAACTGGTAGAGTTGCGGCGCGTGGTGAAATCTTCGTCTGAGATCGTAGGTTTGAGTGCTGACAATGAGAATTGATAATTAAATTTTTTTTTAAATATCAATTCAAAATGTACATATAAATTTTAATTTTTATATTTCGTTATAAAATTTTAATTTAAATTAAATACAAATGCGCATTATTATGTAAGTACGGGGTCTTTTACAGTCGGCTCGATCGACTGTTGCCTTTCTTTCTTGTATTTATTAAAGTTTCTAAGTGTCTACCATTACACGTAGATTAAAAGGGTATATTGTAATCGTTGGAATGTATGTAACAGGGAGAAGGAGGCGTGGCAGACCCTATAAAGTATTTATATTCTTGATCAGCATGAATAGCCCAGTCGATGTAGCCATGTCCGTCTGTCAGTCCGTCTGTCTGTATGAACAAACGAATCTCAGAGACTATAAGAGCTAGAAATATAAAAGGGGTCGCAAATGAAAGGTACAATACCCAAGCAGTACAAGTTTGTTTTTGTTTTTTTGACACCATATAAAGGTAAATGTACAGGTAAAACTAGAATGTTTTAGTATAGAAATTTTTTTGTTAGGTATGCTATCTGAACCAAATTTACTCGGGTTGTACATGTCTAGGAATGTCTGATGTACTGATGTTGATCCAAATCGGACTACTTATCATACCGCTCCTATAGGAACGATCGGTCGAAAATATGTTCTGCACATGAATTTGTATGAAAATGTTCTGCTTGCCAAGGTTTTTTTTTTTTTTCATTCATTGAATTATAGTACAAGATATACAAAGGGAGGGGGTGCACTATGGGAAAAAATCCCATTTTTTTGGCATTAATTCCAAATAATGAGATAGAGACTTGAAATTTTTTTTGGATGTTCGTCAGATTTTAATTTAATTTTGGATGCATTTGGGTTTTTCAATTTGACCCTGATTTGACCCCTATAATTTTTTTTCCTTTTCCATGTGTGTAAGCAAAATCTAATCAATAAATAAATCTAAATATGAAGAGTTGCACTTGATTTTTTTTTGCTGTTTGTAAGAATTTGAGAGTTCTTTTAATTTTTTGTTGTTTTTATATTATGTTTATTGTATTAATATTACAACAAAAATATTTTAGTAACATGTGTTTTATTTATAACTAAAATTAGTCACATTCTTCTTCGAATTCAAAATCTAATGCAATATCGTTGTCTTCTGTCCATTCATCACTTGGATCACTTTCATGATTTTTCAAAACATGATCGGGAGATTCAAACAGCGCAACAACTTCATTCGGAATGTTCATTTTTCTTTTAAATTTTTGGCGTTGATTTAGGCAGTGGCTTGATAATAGAGGATCCGACGAGTCTAATGCTCTGTTAAAAACATCGGTTATGTTATCCAACCTACAGCTCAAAAGTGTGGGCGCAGAAGTCTCTGAATTTTACGACATTAATTTTAAATTCGGAAGATATTGCAATTAATATTATGTAAAAATTCTTTATAATTTCATAATTAATTTTTAAAATATCTGAAAACAGTTTGGTATTAGAAAAAGCTCTCCTAGCAGTATTGCCATCATTTCTACTTCCACTGCCGTTCTGTTTTGGCTTACTTACATTAAGACCTAATTCTGACCACAAGTTTCTTGAATGTGCTGCTTGCGTAACTCTACAAGCTCTTTGTCAATACCTTTGACGTGCCACTTTTTAATATGATAGGATAGGATACGATAGGATTTCGTTAAACGTTTACACAGCCATCAAATGAAAGATGTGTTATCGGAAATTTATTAAGTAATTGCAATTCTTCTGGCAATGTCGGCAAATAAATGTGACAATCGATGGCTTTAAATGGGTAGTAAATTTGTTTGTGTGAGATTTGTTACAAGATTAGAGATAAGATATTATAAGTTTTTTAATAATGCATGTAAAGTTTGAGAAATATGAATAATAGTTTTGAAATGAAAGTTTGAAGTAGACAAGCTTTTGAAGAGTAGTAACTATTTGTGCAGAATAAAGTACGTAAAATATTCAAATGGATTTTATTTAGTTTATTATAAATTTTTCATTATGTATCTTAACAAAAAAGTCACAGACATTTTAGCAGATTTTCCTCAAGTGCCTAGAAAGCAATTCTTTATGTTCCATTCTAATTAAAATTTCAGAAGTATGCCCAAATTAGCTACTGCTATGCTTCAAACAAAAGTACAAACACTTGCAGCCACAATAACAACTTGTTAACCATATTTCCCCAATGAAGATTCGGCAGTAAACGATTTTACAGCGTCTTCTTGGCGGTTGTTGCAGCTCCAAATTTCCAGCAGCACTGAGCGTCTAAACTTAAGCGCACCTACAACATGTCAATTTTCGGGAAAAGGGGCAAAAACGTGCAAAAGTTATTAATTGGACCTTATAGTATAAGGTTTAGTTAATTACCCTTAAGTAAAACTGCCGAGGCCTAGCGAGGACTGTTAAAGTAATACTCCACAGAACACAAACATATTTGTTAGGGTTAAGCTAAAAATACACATGAACAACACATTGCACAGTTACACAAAAACACAGAAGTATACGAAATCATTACGGACACTTATTATACATACCTTTATTATCTTTTTCCATATTAACTTTTAATTTATGCGATTAACAAACAAATTTTATACAGCTGAAAAGTTGCGATCTATTTGGCGCGCTTTTTCACAGCGCAATGCAACTCTGAATCAGCTGACTTTGTAAAATTATCAAAAAACATGGGTAGTCACCAAAAATTAAAAAAAATATATTTTGATTCTATCTAATGAATTTAGAATTGGAAAAAAATATTTGTTTGGCAATTTGAGACAACAAAAAAATTTGATTAATGCCAAAATATCGGACTTTTTTCCCATAGTGGGGTGGGGGGTAAGCCAGACTTGCGGTACCGCCGCGAAACAATGCTTCGCAAGTCTGGGTGGCCTAAGATGGCCTCTCTGGGTTAGTTCTCCGCAGTCTCTCCAGCCGGCGTATCTCGGTGCATAGAAGTTGAGCGAAGGTACATACTGACGTCCAGTTTCGGTGGCTGACCAACATCAGTGGGACCAGGTTTGAGGTGTTGAGTACCACGCCTAGTCTTCTTTCCAATTGCGCCCGCTTGACAGAGATGCGTGGGCAGTTGAGCAGTACGTGTTCCGCACTCTCGATAGTGTGACACACTGGGCAAAGTGGGTCATCCTCGTGGCCAAAGCGGTGGAGGTATTGCTTGAAGACTCCGTGGCCGCTCAATACTTGGGTAAGATGGAAAGTAAGTTCGCCGTGCTTGCGTCCTATCCATGTTGCAATGTCCGGGATTAGTTTGTGGGTCCAGCGCCCCTGGGATGATCTGTCCCATTTGTTTTGCCATTCCGAAAGCCGTCTGTCTTTTGCTACTGGTTTAATTGTGGCAATGTCTGCCATAACAGTCGGCGATCTCTTGCTGGTGTAGACTTCGCTTGCCTCTGCCTCTGCCAGCTCAACGGGAGTTATGCCACTTATGGCCATGGCCGCGTCGGTACATATTGTTCTGAATCCAGAACACACACGCAGAGCTCCCGTTCGGAAGTTCGAGACTAGCCCTTTCATGTAGCTAGTCCTGTTGGTTGCGTTCCGCCAAATTGGTGCAGCGTACAGCATTGACGACGTAGCCACGTTGTAGAGGAGCCTTCTTCTAGCTGATTTGGGGCCCCTGTGGTTCATCATCACTCTCGTCAGCGCGTTCAATGTGAGCTTGGCTTTCTTATGGGAAGCCTCTAGGTGCTCTCTGAAGGACAGCCTAGTATCCAGCATGACTCCCAGGTACTTTATTGCTCTTTGCGATGAAATTGTGGTTCCTCCTACGACTACGTGGGCTGTTTCCACTCGTTTACGACTGCTGATCAGTAAAGCCTCCGTTTTGTGACTGGCCAGTTCCAGTCCAGCGAGCCTGAGCCTGAGCCAGTTCCCGATGCGGCAGATGGCCTCGTTTGTTGCTTCCTCGACCTTAGAAATAGTTTTCCTCACCGTGACGATGGCCACGTCGTCGGCAAATCCAACTATCTCCACACCTTGCCGAAATTCGAGCCTCAGGATTCCGTCGTACATCGTGTTCCATAAGAGCGGGCCAAGAACCGAGCCTTGTGGTACCCCTCGTGTTACTTGGTACGTATGAGTACCGTTCTCTGAGGTGTAGTGGAGCCATCTTTCGCACAGGTAGCAGCATACTATATTGGTGAGGTAACTAGGCAGGCTTAAAATCCTGATAGCCTCCAGTATCCTTGCCCAGGGCGCTGAATTAAAGGCGTTCTTGATGTCCAGAGTGGTTAGGAGGCAGTATTGCTTGCTTCCACCAAGCCACCTGGTCCCTTCAATGGCGTTTGAGGCCGTTCTAGTTACCTTAGTGAGCGCGTCGACAGTTGAGCGCGACTTCCTGAAGCCGAACTGGGCATCCGAGAGGCCGCCCCGGGCTTCGATTTCGGTTCTCAGGCGTGTTTCGATTAAGCCTTCGAAGATTTTTCCTGCCGTGTCCAGTAGGCAAATTGGACGATAAGACGAGGCCTCGTTAGGGTCTTTACCAGGCTTCGGGATAAGCGTGAGATTTTGGTGCTTCCATATACGGGGGAATATACCGTCAACAAGACATTTGTTGAAATCCTGAATAAACACCATTGGCAGGAGACTGATCGCCAGTTTTAGTGCTCTGTTCGGGATGCCGTCCGGACCTAGAGCTTTCTTGTTGGGGACCGATCTTGCCAGTCAGAGCAGCTCCTCCGTTGTGACAGGCAGTATCTCTTGCTGTGATAGTGGTTCTGTAATGGCAGGGGGCTCTTGCTGCTTAGGGAAGAGGGTCTCGATTATTTCCAGGAGTTTGCTGTGTTCCGAAGGGCCTGAGCTCTTGAAGGCATTCATCCTCTTCATGACCACTTTGTAGGCTCTACCGAACAGGTCACGTTCAGCTTCGTCGCATAACTCTTTTGCTTTCTTTTATGGATTTTTTGAGAATTCTCTTCTTGGCGGTGTATGTTGCTCTTAGTTCCTTGTAGTTTGGACCTCCACGGGCTTTGTAGTAAAGTCAACGTGAGCGAATGTAGTCCTGCCTGGCTATGTGGATATCCTGGTTTCACCAGTACACTGGCCTGTGGCCGTCAGCTTAACTCTGTCCATAAGTTGATTGGCCATCTCCTCGGCAGTGCCAGTTACCGTTGTGGAACTGACTGCGTCCTTGAAAGCTTGGATGTTTAGAGTTGAGTCCCTGTAGTGAGGTCTTGTCGCTGTGCCAGAGCGTTGAGAATTGCTGTGGACTTCACACAAAATGGCTTGATGGTCGCTTGCAGTGTAGTGGTCGCTCAGTTTCCAAGTTATTTTTCTGGCAATCTGGCAACTTGCGTAAGTGAGATCGATAATGGATCCGCCTCTTGGTCTGGTAAAGGTGTTTGTGCTTCCGTGGTTCTGGAGTATAAGGTCTAGGGACGAGAACGCCTTCACGAGTATACTCCCTCTTGCATTAGTTGACGGCGACTGCCAATCAGTTGCCCACGCGTTGAAGTCGCCTCCAACGATGACCGGAGAGTGAGCTATTACATCGACGGCTAGGACGTCAATG
Organism: Drosophila dunni; assembly: GCA_018152125.1. NCBI lineage: Eukaryota > Metazoa > Arthropoda > Insecta > Diptera > Drosophilidae > Drosophila > Drosophila dunni. The sequence continues at coordinate 41,578 of JAECXC010003344.1, read as the reverse complement.
CAGTTGCTGAACTCGGCCAGGGACCAGCTGGGTGGGAGGTAGCAGCTGTATATCCAAATATTCCGGACTTTTACTCTGAAAACCAAGCGCCTGTTTAGCGTCGCTTACTGGTAGTGGTGGTGACCCGCATGTCCAAATTGCTACCTTTTTATAATAGTCCGCGGTCCACATACCGCAGGTTGGAGCCCTATAGGGTTCGCTCAGAATGGCCAAGTCTATTCTGAACTCTCTAATTGATTCAGCCAGCAGTTCCTGGGCGGCCGTGCAGTGGTTGAGGTTGAGCTGGAGGAGCCTCAGCATCGTGAATTTTGGATTGCTTCACGGTATGCTGGACATCTGAAGCTACCCGAGACGTGGTTTGAGGGCTCAAGCTTGTGACGTACGCAGATGCAACAGGAGGGCGTGTTTAGGCACTTGTTTGCCTGGTGGCCGTTTTCGCCGCATTTAAAGCAAGCCCCTGTCATGTCTTCCTTGCTTTTGCAGTTTAGGGTAATGTGTCCGAACTCAAGACATCTATAGCACCGTTGTGGTTGGATAACGGGTCTTACATATCACCCACCCAATGCGGATTTTACCTTTCTGGGCCAACGCATGGACACTCGATGTGGGTAGAGATAGGATAGCTCTTTGTAGGCCGTCTCTCGTCGCCCTAAGTGAAATAACTGCCTCGCTTGTGAAGGAGTTTCCACCCGTTGCTGTGTTGACGGCTGAGATGATGTCATCTTTGGTGGTGATCTCGTCAAGGTCCCAAATTTCGACCCTCTGCTGCTTTCACAATGGCGTTTGAGCCAAGGGCATTGCTCACGGTTTTTTGTAGCTCTGAGGTGCTACGTGTGGGACGCTTAATTAGGCGTAGTAGCAAGTCGCGGTTTGCGGCTTTGCGAATGCCCTGGATTTCGCTACAAATGTCCTTGAGCGACTCGTTTTCTTTGACCGACTTCAGGAGGTCAGCGTACGTGCAGTCGGTATTACCTGTCACTCCAATGGCGTCGCTTTTTGCTTTAGGTCTTCTTCCCCTTGTGCGAGCTTCTGGAGCATGAGAAGGGGCGACCCGAAGGGCCTCGGTCTCGGGGTTTGGCTGGAGGGCATGTACATCAACATGCTCTGGCCTCTTCGATCTGCTCTTCTTTGGCGGTGTAGGTCTCTGCTCTACTGTAGCCTCTCTTGGCCTTTATTGATCAGCATCAATAGCCGAGTCGATATAGCCATGTCCGTCTGTCCGTATGAACACCTGGATCTTTTAAACTACAAAAGCTAGAGCCACCAAAATTGGAATGAAAGTCCGTTATTATGTCAGGCAGATCAAGTTTTATTCAAATTGTTGCCACGCCCCTTACCGCCCCCGCAACAAGTAAAAAACCAGACACACCTCGAAAAAATTTATGTTTTAGGTTAATATCTCAGTAACTATGGCACTTAGGAACACCAATTCCGGTATGCAGGTTCCTACAGACAGCCTTAATGCAATGCCATTCAAAATTTTGAGCTTCCACGCCCCCTTTTCTCATATGAGCTAAAAAACTTTAAAGCTTCAAACCAGGATTTAAGGCATTTAGTCAAATAGTACAGTGTTTGTAATCAATTATTCGTGTAGAGGAATATCATATAAACTTTCCTCCAAGCGGCGTTAAAATCCGTCTATTAACAAACAAGAATGAAAAGTACAGTCGAGCACGCCCAACCGTATAATACTCTCTGCATTTTTTCAAGGTTAAATTATTAAAATCGGTATCAAGATATTACAATATCTAGTACTTGCATTAAAACACATTGAAACAAAAACAATCTAAGCATAATCACACATACATCTGTTTGTTTGTATGCGAATACACAGACGTTTGACAATATGTGATGCATATTTGTATGTATGTATGTGTTCGACGTGGCCAGCGTCTGCGGGCAGCGCTGCCGCTACACAAGCAGCGTTGATATTGCGTTCAATTATTAATATTGTAACACTTCTAGTTTTCTTGTTTATAGTCCGATTTTAATGCACCTTTCAGGAATAGTTTGATATAGTTAGCCTCCACTCGAATTATGCAATTACAATGATGTTCTATATGAACAAATGCGTAAAACGTTTAGTTTTATTTTTATGTATTGTTGTAAAAGGGGCGTGGCAGTCCAAAATTTTTAAATGTCAATTCATTTACGCTGTCGCTAGGAACCTCCATACCATAATTGGTGATCCTAGGTGCCATGGTTACTGAGATATTTGCTGAAAACAACGATTTTTTCCGAGGTGTGTCTAGTTTTTTGCTCATTGTGGGCGAATGGGGCGTGGCATCGACAAAAAAAAAAAGATTCTTGTATTGACTGACTAAATATGTGATCGATTGACACCAAGCTCGAACTTGTAGCTCTTACCATCTCTGAAATCGGTTTGTTCATACGGACGGACAGACAGACAGACAGACGGACTGACGGACATGGCTATATCGACTCGGCTTGTGATGCTGATCAAGAATATATGTACTTTATGGGGTCTGCCACGCCTTTTTCTGCCTGTTACATACTTTTGCACAAACCCAATACACTTTTGCAGAGAGTATAAAAAGTTAGAACGTTAGAAAAATTATGTAATTTAGCTGAAATTTCGATGCCTGTGTGACGTAAGCACTGCTCGCAGACACTGCGACGCTGCCGTGCCGACCAGTGCTAGGCACGCATACATACATATGTGCATACATATAATTTCAAACGAATGTATATTTGTATGTATAACATGAAAATGCTGATAATCGGAAGATTCTTGAAAGTGGCGCGTGGTGCAACTGGTAGAGTTGCGGCGCGTTCTGGAATCTTCGTCTAAGGTCGTAGGTTCGAATGCTGACAATGAGAATTGATAATTTAATTTTTTTTTAATTTCAATTAAAAATGAACATATTCAATTTTAATTTATAAATTTAATTTGAAAATTGTAAATCAAATTAAATATAATACAAATGCGCACTTCTATGGGAGTACGGGGTCTTTAACAGTCGGCTCGACTGTAGCCTTTCTTACTTGTTTAGTTTGAGTATTATGTTGAAGTCGTCTGCGTAGGCGCTTAGGCTGATATTTGGGTGTTGGGTGAGCTTTACAGCGAGTTTGTTGTAGAGTGATGAGCCCTGGGGGATGCCGCTGTGTGTGGGGTGGAAGGGGGAGTGGATGGTGTTTATTCGTACTGTAATTTTCCTGTGTGTCACGAAGTTTTTTATGTAGTAAAGTATTTTTGGTCCTGTTTTCCATTCCGTAAGTTGGTCGAGTACTGATTCTGATTCGATTCTGTCACAGAGGCATGGTTTCTTCTGGAAATGGCTCTTGTTAGTAGATGGTCTATCAACAGTAGACTGTCTACAGCAGATTTCCGCTTCTTGAAACCTGTTTGACTGTTATGGATTAGTTTGTCTTTAGAGACTGGGACTATTAAACTGTTTTTATAAACTTGGGGGATGTAATTGTTGAGTATAGAGTTTTGGAGGTTGATTTTTCGACGTTTTGTTTTCCTGCCCAATTTTTTATACTCTCTGCAAGAGTATATTGGGTTTGTGCAAAGTATGTAACAGGCAGAAGGAGGCGTGGCAGACCCCATAAAGTATATATATTCTTGATCAGCGTCACAAGCCGAGTCGATATAGCCATGTCCGTCTGTCCGTCTGTCTGTCTGTCTGTCTGTCTGTCTGTCTGTCTGTCTGTCCGTCTGTCCGTATGAACAAACAGATTTCAGAGATGGTAAGAGCTACAAGTTCGAGCTTGGTGTCAATCGATCACATATTTAGTCAGGCAATACAAGAATCTTTTTGTTTTTCCATGCCACGCCCCGTTCGCCCACAATGAGCAAAAAACTACACACACCTCGGAAAAAATCGGTGTTTCCGGAGAATATTTCAGTAACTATGGCACCTAGGATCACCAATTTTGGTATGGAGGTTCCTAGCGACAACGATAATGCATTGGCATTTGAAATTTTGGACTGCCACGCCCCTTTTTCCCAAAATACATAAACAACTTTCGTTCCGTTTTTAGGCTTTGGTTCATATAGTACAGCATTGTACACACATACATATGTAAGAACACATATAATGTCAAACGTATGTGTATTCGCATACAAGCAAACAGATGTATCTGTGATTATGCTTAGATTGTTTTTGTTTCAATGTGTTTTAATGCAAGTACTAGATATTGTAATATCTTGATACCGATTTTAATAACAATATCGGGATTAACATGCAGAGAGTATTATACGGTCGGGCGTGCTCGACTGTACTTTTCTTTCTTGTTTTTATCATGGCGTTGTTTATTCTGTCGAGTCCGGGTGTATTCCCTTTTAGTGTGTTTAGAGATGAGCTAAATTCGACTAGTGTTATTTCTTTTTCTATTTCTGTAGATCTCTTTCTATGGACATATGTGTAGTTAAGGAGATTGTTTAGTGATGCTTGTTTCGTGTTTATAAAGGTGGTGGAGAAATTGTGGTCAGCTGATGTGTCTGAGAGGTTTTTATACTCTCTGCAAGAGTATATTGGGTTTGTGCAAAAGTATGTAACAGGCAGAAGGAGGCGTGGCAGACCCCATAAAGTATATATATTCTTGATCAGCATCACAAGCCGAATCGATATAGCCATGTCCGTCTGTTCGTCTGTCTGTCCGTCTGACCGTCTGTCCGTCTGTCCGTATGAACAAACAGATTTCAGAGATGGTAAGAGCTACAAGTTCGAGCTTGGTGTCAATCGATCACATATTTAGTCAGTCAATACAAGAATCTTTTTTTTTTCGATGCCACGCCCCATTCGCTCACAATGAGCAAAAAACTAGACACACCTCGGAAAAAAACGGTGTTTTCGGCGAATATCTCAGTAACCATGGCACCTAGGATCACCAATTTTGGTGTGGAGGCTCCTAGCGGCAGCGCAAATGCATTGGCATTTAAAATTTTTGACTGCCCCGCCCCTTTTTCCCACAATACATAAAAATAACTCCTTCCGCATACAGGCATTTGTTCATATAGTGCAGCATTGTAATTGTATAATTCGAATGGAGACTAACTATATAAAACTATCCTAAAAAGTCGCATTGAAATCGGACTATAAACAAGAAAACTATAAGCGTTACAACATTGATAATTGAACGCAATATCACTAATGAGTGCAAGCGAGACAGAAACGTTTTCGCTGCTTGTGTGGCGACAGCGCGGCCGGCAGTCGCTGGCCGAATACACACATACATATGTACATGTATAAACACATATAATGTCAAACGTATGTGTATTCGCATACAAACAGATGTTTGATTTTGCTTAGATTGTTTTTGTTTCAACGTGTTTTAATGCAAGTACTAGATATTGTAATATCTTGATACCGATTTTAATAATTTAACCGGGAAAAAAATGCAGAGAGTATTATACGGTTGGGCGTGCTCGACTGTACTTTTCTTTCTTGTTGCAGAAGAGTTCTGCCATTTCTGCTTTGTATTTTGTTTTATTGCTGGCTTTAGGATGCAGAGAGTGTGTTTTTGTGGATTTACACCGCAGGCGCGTCTGATTTTACTCCAAATGGTTTTTGGAGGTGTGTCAGGAGCTATTTGTGTTACGAACACCTGGATCTTTTAAACTACAAAAGCTATTTTATAATGAAAGTCCGTTATTAAGTCAGGCAGGTTAAGTTTATTTCAAATTTTTGCCACGCCCCTTACCACCCCTGCAATAAGCAAAAAACCAGACACACCTCGAAAAAAAATGTAGTTTTAGGCCAATAACTCAGTTTGGCCTGCCACGCCCCCTTTTCTCCTATGAGCTGAAAAACTTTCAAAATTTCAAATTCAAAATTTTCAGGATTTAAGGCATTTAGTCAAATAATACAGTGTTAATAATTAATTATTCGAAGAGAGGAATATTATATCAATCTATCCTCCAAGCGGCGTTAAAATCTGTCCATTAACAAAAAAGTTAGAAGGCTAGAAAAATTATGTAATTTAGCTGAAATTTCGCCGCCTGTTTGACGTCAGCGCTGCTCGCAGACGCTTTCTTGTTTTTTTTTTTCTTTTAGATTTCTTCTAAATATGGCATTTGCTCTTTTAAATTGTATGATGTTCTGGGTACAGATGTTTCTATATAGCGTGTGCCATTTCTTAATTTTTTCGTCTCTTAGTTTCTGTAGGTTATTATGCCACATTGTACATTGTGTGGTTTGGTCATAGGATGTGTCTGACGGATTGTTTTGTGTGCGCTAGATATAATTTTTTTTGTATTGTGGCTGTTTCTTTGTTTATGTTTGAGCTAGTTTTATGTTGTGATGAGTATTCTTCTGTGAGTCTTGCAAAGTGTTCCCAGTTGGCTTTGTCAGTGATAAATGTGGGTTTGGAGGATATGTGTTGTGCTATTGCTTGATTTTAATTGAAGAGGTTAATTACAATACGGAAGTGGTCGCTACCAAAGAGATCATTTTTTGTGTGCCATATGCTGTCGAGTTGTAAAATAGTAGGGCTGCTAAAGATTAATGCGATGTTTGTTAATGTATTGTGGGTGCTAAGTTGTGTTGGTGATCCTTCATTTAATAGGGTGTAGATTGATTAGGCTATAAATTTTTTGTGTTTTTGTGTATTCCGTTAAAGTCGCCATTGACTAGTACGGGTATGTTTGTGGTTTCTAATACGTTTTGGAGGTTGTTCGTGGAAAATCGCTTGTTTGGTGAAATGTAGGCTGAAACTAGTCTAAATTTGAGGTTTGACGTGACTTCTGTGCATACCGCATCGAAGTCATCGTTCAAAGTAATTTCTCGAGTTTGTAGAGAATTCTGAATAAGCTACGCTACGCGCCCATGGGATGGTGAACTGTTTTTTGTTATTAATGTGTAGTTGATTGGTAAAGGTATGGAGTTGGTGTGTATTATAGGTGTTTCTTGTAAGGATTTAAAAGGGGTATATGTTTTTTAATTTTTATTTGGAGTTTTCTGTAATTATTTGTGTAACTGTTTATGTTCCATTGAATGATCTTAATGGTCATTTTTTGTATTTATTCTAAGTGTTTTGCATTTTTTTAAGTTCTTGTATTTGGTTATGTGGGTTTGAGGTTAGTTGAAAGGGAGTTTGTTTTTTCTTTGGGAAATATTCTTAATTTTAGATCGTTAGTTTTTTCGCTTGCTAAATTCTGTGAGTTAGCTAGGTAGTCTACGTCTATTTCCATGTCTTCTTTGCGGTGGTGTTGGTGCGATGTTCTTGAGCTATGGGCTGAGGTACTTTGGTGTTCTGATAATAGGTCGTGTATTTGTTTTTGGTGTTGATGAGTGAGCGTCTTGATTTGTTAATGTTGATGCGTAGCTGTTGTTAAGTTGGTGGTTGTGGCGAGAGTAGATTCTGGTAGTTTGTATCAAGCGAATGTAATAATTATAAGTCCCATTTTAGCCATGCCTTCCTCTTTTTTTTTTTTTTTAAGTATTTTTCGCACTTTGATTACGCTTTGGGATTTTAATTCGTTTAGTATTTCTGTTTCTTTTTTGTTCTTATTAGATATGGTGATAAATTTTCAAAGGATTTGTTGTCTTTTCTGTTAATTACAATGTAATTTGGGCTGTTTAGGTTTTGATATTTGTTGTAGTTATGTGTTGGTGTTGTGTTTATGTCGGGTGGTTTAATCATTGTTGTTGTTTCACGGGCTCAGGCTCGGCACTTTGGTTTGTGTCTCTTGCTTTTGTTGTTTTTTATTTTTATATTCCGTTTTGTGCACTTGTTTGTTTGTCAGTTTTAACTGTTATGAGTTTTTGTATTGCTCTTTGGGCACTTCAGGAACGCAGAAGTAACACTCCTTGTCCCAATGAGGTTTTGACTGAAAAAAAGAGTGGAAATTTAATTTGCGTTAATCTTAAAGAAACGTGTTACACTGGGTATCGACGTAAGATTAGAAAACTACGTCTGTAATTTGGAATTACCACAATTTGGATTCCAAATATTTTGGTTAGATTGTTTTAACCACATCATCCTAAATCGGTAACATTGAATTACCCAGGACTACGCTCGGCCATTGAATTAGAAGCAAAGTACTAGGAAACTAACGAAGAGTTTATTAGTGTATATCGACCACTTAAAGGATGTGAGTAGAGGAATATCCAGCTACACACAAATCAAATATCCTCCAGCGGGTCTATACACTAAGACAACAATCTCGTAACATCATGGCTACCAACTCAAGTTTGAAAACGATCTTAGACGATCAAGCCAAAATTGGCCTCTGTTATCAATTGGCGATTGTTATGCATTTCCCCTTCTCAAAAATACAAATCGAAACGGTATAGCAACTGCAATAATAATCATATTTCAATCACCTGTATTATCAATTGGCGATTGTTATTCATTTTGTTATTGTTTTACGAATTTATCACATTTTGAGCATGTGGAATAGTCTTTTTCGACTATTCTTTTAATCGCGCACGAGACGAATCATTTTTTGATCGTTAAAACTACCCAAAAAAGACTCATCGATATGATCTTCTTTCCAAACAACCGTCTGAATGCTGGGTGGGTATTGACCACTTCAATCGTTCATTAGGATCTATAAAAAGGATTCAACTGAACGAAAACAAAGGCTTTCCTAATACACTGATTAGAAGAATCAGTTATCTAATTTATGGAAAATTTTTATGGACGATAATGCCCAAGTTGAAAGCTTAATTGGAGATATACCAATAAAGCATCAATATTTTGAAGCCAATTATTACATGAACATAAAGGTAGTTAAAAAATGCATGAGAAAATTCAACGAAAAATTGAATGATATCAGTCGCATTGAGCCTCTCATGAGGCAATAAAATGCTACGCTGGGTTCATTACCCAGAATAATGACTTAGCTCTCGCACACTTCTCATAAACAAGTTATAGAGACCTTTTGGAATCAGATTACTTTGATTCATTATGAGATTTATAAGGAGTTTGAGAATCCTATAGATTTGGGCAATAGTTTAGAAAATTTCTCAGCAGCAGAAACAGATGTCTTAAGAGTTCAAACAGTCCTGATGCATCAACGATCATGTCAACACAAAGCATCAAAAGTTCAGGGTTGTATATAAGTTTGCTATACAAAAATCCGATGGGGTTATTTGAAATGGCAACAATTCAATGACTTATTTTTAAGAATGATTCATGAAACTCCATTATCCACAATTCAAAAGATGTCATATTTAAAGGCAAATCTTTCTGGAGAAGCAGAATGATTAATTCGCCATTTGTCCTTAACGGAATCAAATTATGAAACAGCCTGGACAATATTGCAAGCTCGGTATAACAATACACCGTACTTTGTTGACGCGGACAAAAGTCTAATATGTTTACTTTTTTAAAGTTTCAAGTTCTTTCTAGTTCATTCATAATAATCTATAAGATACTTTGCTAGACATTTCATTTAGTAGTTCTTTTGTTTGTGGACGATATTTTTAGACCCCGTACTCTAAAAAAGAGTAGAGGGGTCTATTAGGTTTGTCAGAAGCGAAAAGTGCGTAACAGGCAGAAGGAGGCGTGGCCGACCCCATAAAGTATATATATTCTTGTTCAGCATCAACAGCCGAGTCGATATAGCAATGTCTGTCTGTCCGTCTGTCTGTCTGTCTGTCTGTCCGTATGAACAAACAGATTTCAGAGATGGTAAGAGCTACAAGTTCGAGCTTGGTGTCAATCGATCACATATTTAGTCAGTCAATACAAGAATCTTTTTTTTTCGATGCCAAGCCCCATTCGCCCACAATGAGCAAAAAACTAGACACACCTCGGAAAAAATCGGTGATTTTGGCGAATATCTCAGTAACTATGGCACCTAGGATCACCAATTTTGGTATGGAGCGTTCCTAGTGACAGCGTAAATGCATTGTCATTTAAAATTTTTGGACTGCCTCGCCCTTTTTCCCACAATACAAAACAATAATTCCCAACTTTCGTTCCGTTTTTAGGCATTTGTTCATATTACTATATTACACCATTGTAATTTTTTAATTCGAGTGGAGGCTAACTATTACAAACTTATCTAAAAAGGCGCATTGAAATCGGACTATAAATAAGAAAACTAGAAGCGTTATAATATTGATAATTGAACGCAATATCAAGGTATGAATGCAAGCGAGACAGAAATATACAAGCGTGATCGAACGTTTTCTCTGCTTGTGTGACGGCAGCGCTGCCCGCAGACGCTGGCTGCGCCGAATACACACATACAAACGTTTGTGTATTCGCATGCAAACAGATGTTTGATATTGCTTAGAGTGTTTTTGTTTCAGGGTGTTTAAACGGAAGTGCTGCACATTGTAATATCTCGATACCGATTTTGATAATTTAATCGGGATTAAAATGCAGAGAGTATTATACGGTCGGGCGTGCTCGACTGTACTTATCGTTTTTGTTTGCTTTGTGATTTAAGAATATTTTAAAAATAAATAATAAGCTATGATTAACTAGATACTAAAGTTACAACTTATTATCTCTTATAGTTTCGGTAATAAAAATTCTGAAAAAAAGAGTCGTTTTTAAGGTCTTCAGAGCAAAAACCCCCCTTTATAAGAGAAAACATATCTCATATGGGCGGCAAAGGAAGGCGTAGTCAAATCGGTCTGAAACTTTTAATTATTTTTATGTGCATCTACGCTATCATATGCACCAAATTTCAAGAACCTAGCTTAAAAACTTTAATTTCCGTCAAAAAATCAGCTCACTGGCCCAATGTGCATTGCTCTATTAAGTTTGTCAGAAGCGAAATGTACGTAACAGGCAGAGGAAGGCGTAGCCGACGCCATAAAGTATATTTATTCTTGATCAGCATCGCATGGATCTTATAAACTACATACATTCGTTCAGATACATATCATATCAAACTATCCTGAAAGTTGTTTATGCTATTTAACTGCAATAAATCTGTATGGGCGCAAAAGAGACAGAAACATACAAGCATATGTGTGGCGGCCGCGCTGCCTGCAGACGCTGAAATAATTTCAAACGAATTTGTATATTTGTATGTATAACATATGAATGCTGAAAATTGAAACAATTTTGAAAGTGGGGCGTTGTGCAACTGGTAGAGTTGCGGCGCGTTCTGGAATCTTCGTCTGAGGTCGAAGACAATGAGAATTGTTAATTAAATTTTTTAAATTTTAATTCAAAATGAAAATATAAAATATTATTTTTAAATATCATTTGAAAATTTTAATATAAATAAAATACAATTGCGCACTACTATGAAAGTACATTGTCTTTAACAGTCGGCTCGATCGACTGTAACCTTTTTTACTTGTCAAACTCCCTGCAAGAGTATATTATGAATGTGCAAAAGTATGTAACAGGCAGAAGGAGGCGTGGCAGACCCCACTAAGTGTATATATTCTTGATCAGCATCACAAGCCGAGTCAACATAGCCATGTCCATATGTCTGTCCGTATGAACAAACTGATTTCAGAGATGGTAAGAGCTACAAGTTCGAGCTTGGTCTCAATTGATCACATATTTAGTCAGTCAATGCAAGAATCTTTTTTTTCGATGCCAAGCCCCATTCGCAGACAATGAGCAAAAAACTGGACACACATCGGAAAAACTCGGTGTTTTCAGCGAATATTTTAATAACTATGGCTCTTAGGATCACCAGCGACAGCGTGAATGCATAAACAATTAAATTTTGGACTGCCACGCCCCCTTTTCCCACCAATAATAAAAATAATTTTCAACTTTCGTTCCGTTTATAGGCAGTTGTTCATATAGTACAGTATTGGGTTTCATAGTTGGTGCGGAGACTAACTAAATCAAACTATCCTGAAAAGCGGACTATAAACAAAAAAACTAGAAGCGTTACAATATTGATAATTGAGCGCAATATCAACGTATGAGTGCAAGCGAGACAGAAACACACAAGCACTTTTTCAAACGTTTTCGCTGCCTGTGTTCGCTGCCCGCGCCGATTACACACATACATACATGTATGCATACATATATTGCAGGAGACTTCAACGCTTGGGGTCTGATGCTATTGCTAAGGGTCGCATCCTTCTCGAAGCATTTGCCACGCTTGACGTATGCCTCCTCAATCGTGGCTCAGTGAGCACGTTCAATCGTGGAAACGCCGGCTCGATCGTTGACCTAACGTTCGTCTCTAGTCATCTGTCTCCCCGATCAACCTGGTCCATAGGCAGCCTCTACACTGCCAGCGATCATGAGGCACTGATATTCACACTAGGTGTAAGGCAAGACCCGAGCACGAACCACCTCCTCCCCGTGCGACTGACTGCATTTCGAGCAGGATCGCTTTGTGTCCCGAACATCGTACGGGTGATGGAAAACCTGAGCATTGCAGGATCGGCGTAGGAGATGGCCAATCAACTGTCGAGCAATGTTTTCAACGTCTGCGACTCTAGTATGAACCGAAGGAAGCCGTTCGCCGGACCACAGAAGGCAACATATTGGTGGAACGCAGATATCGCCAATACCAGAAGCATCTGTCTTTCAGCCAGAAGGAAATTCACGAGGGCTCTCAAAAGAAGCAGGAGCCACTGGCCTGAGCTCCATATAGCTTACAGGGCAGCCAGGTTATCTCTGAAGAAGGCAATAATGTGCAGCAAGCGGGAACGTTTTCTTCAACTGTGTGACTCAGCTGATAACGACCCATGGGGAAGGGCCTACAAGATGGTTGTGAAAGGACTCCACATCAAGAAGGATGAGGCGCCTTCTGACCCGGATCAGATAAAGGCAATCATAGAGACACTTTTTCCCGCGTGCAACTCCACTCTGCCGCTGGCATGCGAAGTACCTAAACTGCCATCCTCGATTGAACCAGTCTCGGCTAATGAGATTCTGGCATTATCCAGAAAAATGAGTTCGAGCACGGCCCCTGGTCCGAATGGAATCCCCAACCGTGCAGTCAAATTGGCTGTTGCTTGCCAACCCGTTGCCTATGCGATGGCGTATACGCAATGCCTTCGAGAGGAACTTTTTCCTACACAATGGAAGGCTCAACACCTTGTCTTAATTCCAAAAACTGGAAGGGCCCCAGGTAGTCCAGGCTCGTATCGCCCGATATGTCTTATCGACTCAATGGGAAAAATGCTGGAGAGCCTAATCTGCACCCGGATAATGAGGGCTATCGATGCAGCTGGAGGATTATTGCCCTACCAATTTGGCTTTCGGAAAAGCTTGTCTACAGTTGATGCCATTGAGAGAGTTGTGGGAATTGCGCGTGCTGCTACAGAGGGCACTAGGTGGAAGGGAGGCTCGAAGGAATACTGCCTGATTGTCACTCTTGACATAAAGAACGCCTTCAACACTGTGAAATGGGATAGAATCCTGAGCGCACTAAGTAGGCTTGCAATCCCTCAATACCTACAGTCGATTGCGCGCAGCTACTTTAAAGGAAGAGTGCTTAGGTACGACTTTGCAGTCGGAGTGCATGAGTACCACGTCTCTGCAGGCGTACCCCAAGGATCGGTGATGGGTCCATTACTGTGGAATATCGTTTATGACGATATCTTGGGGCTACCTTTGCTTTCCGGCTGCCAGCTAAAATGCTGTGCAGATGACGTCGCTCTGATAGTGTTGGCAAACACTTGATGGATGTACAGACCACGTGCAACATGGCCATCTCTTATTTATCCAGCTGGCTGGATTCAGTGGGCCTTGAGCTAGCCGCACATAAAACGGAGGCAGTCCTGGTTAGTACTCGTTCGGTCGTGGAGACAGCGCACATATGTGTCGGTGCTCAAAATATAACATCAAGTCGGGCTATTCGCTACCTTGGGGTCATGATAGACACCAGTCTGTGTTTCCGTAAGCACCTGTCATGTGTCCAGGAGAGAGCTGCAAACACAAGTCGCACTTTGTTCCGGATTATGCCAAATGCACGTGGGCCGAGACAACAACGTAGGCTGCTTCTAACAAGCGTGAAGGTCAGTGATCACATACGCTGCACCTATCTGGGCGGACGAAATGCAGGTCCCAAGCTATGCCAGAGGAATAAAGTCCATACACCGACTCTGTGCCCTAAGGATCTGCTGTGGATTCCGCACAATCTCGGACGAAGCAGCACTTGTTATTGCAGGACTGCTGCCAATAGATTTACTTGTCGCAGAAGAGCGAGCAGTTGCGCAAGCCTTCCAAGCCGGTGCCAACAGAATGACTGCTCGGAGTGCAGCAAGAGAAGAAAGCCCAAACCAATGGCAAAGACGCTGGGATACCTCTGCGAACGGGCGTCTGACATATCAGCTCATTCCTGATATTAGGCGGTGGTTGAACAGAGCGCATGGTTCGGTAAATTTCTACATCACCCAACTTATCAGCGGACATGGCTGCTTTGGTCAATACCTGTTCAGGTTTGGACGTCAGGATTCCCCTTCCATGTCATCTTTTGCGGCTCAAAGGAGCCAGTTAAGAAGCGCCAGTGGACGTGATCTGACCACGTCGAGCATTGTCGATGAGATGATCCGAGACCCAGGTATGTGGACTGCTTGTAGCAACTTTGCAGCTGAAGCAATGTTAGAACTTCGCAGAACCGAGCGTCTGATAAGACTCGTTGGATAGAGGGCAGTCATCCTTGTCCCTGTGAAGCATTGCTTTACGGGCGTGCCGCAGGGATCGGAAACTGGCCTTTTTTCTTTCCCTTCTTCCACTACTCCTAAGATTTTAATATAAAAATACTATAATCAGCTAATATTATATAATATATTGTATAAGCTTTAATGGAACAAAAAAAAAAAAAAAAAAACATATAATGTCAAACGTATGTGAAGTTGAAAATGTTGAAAAAGTTGAAAATGCAGAGCACATTGCCGGACTATTGATGCGATCAACAGTTGGTGCATGTAACGCAAGCATGGAGCAGAGAAGAGGACATAGACCGAACCATACTGATGAAATAGCAAACGCTAGTCGAAACTGCTTTACAGCGCGACGTAACCTTCAGCGCTCTAGAGGAAGAGCTGAGTTTCGGTCCGAATGGCTTGAATATAGCGAAATGCCCAGGCTGCTTAAAAAAGCTTTAAGGCGCAGCAAGAACGACCGATTCCTAGAGCTATGCGATGATGCGGAATGCGGAATATTTGGGGAATGGCATATTAGCTGGTTGTTAAGAAGCTGAGAGCCACAAAGTTCGAGTCCCCAAAAAGCGCATCTAAAATGAGATCGTCAAGGCAATGTTTCCTGGTACCCCGAACGTGAGCATTCCACTCGCACCACCGCCACGCATATTTCCAGAGGCGCCAGTGGTTACTTGAGATAAGATCAGACGAGCGGCATGTACTCTGAAAGACTCGAAAGCACCTGGCCCAGACTCCATACCAAACAGGGCACTTAAGCTTGCTATAGCGCTGCGTACTGAGGTTTTTGCAAATGTTTTCGACATATGCATTAGGCAAGGAACTTTTCCCAATCCCTGAAAAGCTCGAAATCTGGTTCTAATCCCGAAGCCAAACAAGAAAGAAAAGTACAGTCGAGCATGCCCGGCCGTGAAATACTCTCTGCATTTTTTTTACCATTTAATTATTAAAATCGGCATCGAAATATTATAATTTATCTGGGATTATATTTTAGAAAATAATGATTTTAGCGCAGACATTCTTTTTTTTTTGTCATGCATTTGTTTTGCAAATCTTGTAGCCGTTTGATTTAGGATGGAAAAAAACCAAAAAATTCCATTAGCAATGGCTTAGATTTCCCTGAACTTCCAGAATGCTTGAAGGACTTACAAAGTTTAGAAGAAAGATTAGTTTCTCCACGCCTTCCGTTCATGATCCTCAAATTATTAGATTATGATCGGCAAAATAGCATAAAAAGAGCTGTAGTAAATGTGCCTATTCCAGTTGCGAATGTCGTAACTTCCCTTCCAAGGGCTTTCTGTGACGCGGAGGTTGTTCAGCTCCACCTCAAACGCAGGTTAGAATATCGTCACAGTTTTATGGTGGAAACTATATCTTCATCTCGAGTTGTTGATGCAATTAGGTATTATTATTGCATCAACAGAAGATATAGACCTAGTTAGAGATATGGGTGATAGAGCTGGAACCCCAAATGTAGAAGAGAATGCTCTAGTAAAAAACAAAGCAAGAGCTTAATCCTGGAGGTGAGGATACCCTAATGGAGAATATTCCAGTAGAGAATTTAGATGGTCGCAGTTGAGCTGTAGCACCAGGGGAAGGACAACGCCCTCTGGACATGATAACTGATTTTGAGTCAGAAGAGTTGTCCTTTCCCACGATTTATTCAGGAGTTAAAAGGAATTGTGTAGAAAGCTACACAAAAATCATTAGGCCAGAGCTTAGGAATTTTGATAGAAGGGCTTGTGGGGTAGATAAGCTTTTATAAAATCTTAGGAAAATGCAGCTTATTTATATGCGGAATAATTATTCCATTTGCTTGACAAAGCACAGCGCTTCCCGCGGCGTAACTGCTAGGGCAGCCCTTAATGAAGAAGAAATAGTTATGTTAATTCAGTTTGATGAGGGATTTAAGATTTTGAAAGGCATTCGTTCGTCTCCTGCCCATTGGGAAGCAGAGAAGAAGAAGGTAATGGCAATGATTAGGCAATTTGGCATACCTTATTTCTTCATAACGCTCTCTGCTGCAGAAAGTAAATGGTTAGAACTGATAGTTATTTTGAAGAAAACAGTAAGGAAGGAGGTTTTAACCGAAGAAGAGGCAGCTAGCTTAGAAACGTCTGAAGTTGTAGAACTTATTAGGTCAGACCAAGTTACATGTGCTAGGTATTTTGAATATAGGATTAGGCAGCTTTTAAAATTTATGAAGAAGGATGGAGGCATTGTCGGCCATCATTCTGTATATAAATATTATTGGCGAGGAGAGTTTCAACATCGGGGATCACCACACATTAATGGAATGTTTTGGTTAAAAGATGCCCCTTTATTTGATGCTAGCAATCCTTCCACTTGTCCGCCTGTTGTACAGTTTGTTGATCAGTTCATTACGACGGAAAAGAATCCAACAAATTATGAATTGAAACCATTTATTTTATACCAAACGCATAAGCATACTCCGTCATGCCAGCCTAGCATTAGAAATAGGCAAATCTGTCGTTTTGGTTTACCGTATCCTCCTATGCCTAGTACAGAAGTTATCCTTCCTCTACCTGAAGATACTCCAATTAATTCAATTCATCAACAGAATTTTGAGAAAATAAACAGTTTCTTGAGTTCTCCCATAGATAGCGAAATTCAGATATTCAGTTTATATTAGATCCATATGCGTGCAGCAGTTATGTTAACAATTATATTAATAAACGCAAAGACGAATGTCTAAAATTATGCGAGAAGCTTTAGAAGAGGCGCACTTCAGCAAATTGGTCTTAAGATCATTAATAGCTCAGAAATATCTGCACAGGAGGCAGCTTATTGCTGTTTGGGAATGTCGTTGTCAGAGAGCAGCAATGCAGAAGTTATTATAAACACTGGATTGACTGACAAACGAGTTCGAATGCTCAAGTCGAGGGCAGAACTCAGAAGTTTGCATGAAAATTAAGAGGATGTTATCGAATTAGGTCTATTAGATCATTACGTTCACCGTCCAGATAATCTAAATAGTTTATGCTTAGCAGATTTTGCGGCATTTTATACTTTCTTTAAAACTGTAGGTAGGACTCGCCAAGAATCACAAAACAAGGTAGGAAATGAAGGATTCGGTACAACCGAAGTTTATCCTCTTCGCAATGGTAGCGGATTTATTAGAGAAGGCGTAGTCCACGGATAATACGTTATAGGAGATATAATGTTAGTCACGATACGGAGAATTATTTTAGGGAATTAGTTATGCTGTATTATCCGTGGAGAAATGAACAAGAGGAGCTAGTTACTAAAAATTGCGAAGAGGTTTGTAATCTGAATAGGGACTTTATTGAGGTTAATCATAGGAAATTCAATGTATAAAATGATAGCGAGTTAGAAGATGCTCTCAGTAGAGTATTAAACGAAAATCAGGAAGAAGATTTAGGTTAAGTTGATGTTTTAATGACATCGTCATGTTTAGAGAAAATAGTATGTTCCCTAAACTTATAACAGATAACTTATCTAAACCATGTGCTGCATAATTTTAAGATAGGCAAAAAGTTTTATGAATTTGTAGGTGATGGAGCAGGTGTCGGCAAAAGCCGACTTATATCAATCCCTTACAGCTAGATTTAATAATAGAAGAGGCTCAAACCCTGAGTCAATTAAAGTTCTCTTGTCCGCTCCAACAGGGAAGGCAGCATTCGGAATAGGAGGTTGTACACTCCATTCAATATTTAGCCTTTCTGTAAATCAGTCGGATCGAATTGGGACCTTATCCGCAGACTTATTAAATTCGCTACATTCCAGACTAATCGATCTCAAACTTCCCATTATTGACGAAATTTCAATGGTAAGAGCCAAAATGTTTGGCTTTATAAACGTGAGGCTACAGCAGATTTTCAAAAGTAATCACTTTTTGGAGGGATACCTGGGCGACAGTTGGATTTTACAGCAATCCTCTAGGGAAGACAACAGTGAACTACATGACTTACTGTGGGAAAATAACCCTATTAGATTTTAATTTTTCGAGTTGACGGAAATAATGCGTCAACGAAATGACCAACCATTTGCTGTAGCCCTTAATAATATGGCATACGCTCATATGACAGACTTTGACATTGAGCTTTTTAAATCCAGAGTAGTAAGCGAAGATATGATACCAGATGGTGCTATTCATCTTTTCCACTCCAACGCCGCAACAAATTCAATATTATTCTAGTGCTGAGAATTTTGTAAAGGGTAGTGATTTAGGTGAAGCAAACAATGCCAGAATTCTTTAATCCGTAAAAGGATTCAAAACTTCGGAAGCCCAGGGTTTGTGTAGAACTCTTATTTTGAAAACTACAGCAAAGTATATGATGACTGATAACATAGACACATCAGATGGCTTAGTAAATGGAGCAACAGGAATACTATACATACATATAGATTTAGACTCAAACAGTTATCCAATTCTTTTATGGGTAGATTTCATTAGTAGAGTAGGTAAAGAATAACGTTTAAAGTAAAGAAATCTACCCAATCAATTGTGGACCCCAATAGCAAAAACTGTTCGAAGTTTTCAGTTTAGGAAAAATTAAAATGTATCGATAGATCGCAAGCAGTTTCCGATCGTACCCGCAGAAGGTAGTACTATCCATAAGAGTCAGGGAGCAACCTTTAATAAGGTGGTGGTCCACATTTCCGAAAGTTTAGATCGAGCAGCTTTATATGTTGCCTGTAGTAGAGCGACAAGTGCAGTTTCTAGTAAGCAACTTCAACCGTCCGAAGCCCATCCAAGGTAGAAATGTAGTTCAGGAAAAGTTAGAATAATTACGCTGCATTAAATTACTTAGTAGTCATTTCGACGATTTAGTTAATAGTTCTAATTTCGAGATAATTTTCCACAATGTCCGAAGTCTGCACTGTCATATTAAAAGTGTTCAATTAGATAAGCTGATGCATTAGACATCAATGCTTTGTTGTTGAAGGCCCAATCTTCCCAAATGAGACTTATAAA
Organism: Drosophila dunni; assembly: GCA_018152125.1. Taxonomy (NCBI): domain Eukaryota; kingdom Metazoa; phylum Arthropoda; class Insecta; order Diptera; family Drosophilidae; genus Drosophila; species Drosophila dunni. Next base: position 22,099 of record JAECXC010003344.1, on the reverse strand, counting down.
GTCCGAGGGCTTAGAATTGTTGTACGTTTAGATTTTTTAAGTGAAGGTTGGACAAAGAGGCATTCTTGTCTTCATCAGGAACGAACTTTTTGAGAATGTTAGTCTTTGTACCACAGGTCGCAATATTGTCGCAATAAAATATGTATTCGAATATGCAGTTTGAAAGTTTAAGTCTATAGGAATATTAATAATTTATAAGAGCCCCCATTACTCGTTGCCTAGATTTAGAATTGAGTTTGAGGATTTATTTGAAAGGTTTAGTGAAATTTTAGGTAGTGATTTCGTCATTTTAGGGACACATATGAAAGTTTGGCTAGGAAGGGATTTAGATCCCTTTCAGATTTGAAAATGTCCACAACACGTGACGATACACATATTGATTGGGCATTTGCAAATGTGTCGCTTGGCTAAGCCAGCGCTACAACCTTTGAGACTGTGCACAGCATTCACGACGCGATTTTAGTTAGTATTTCAGGAAGTCTGTAAATAAATAGGCCGGGAATCGCTCGATCAATCTTGTATGTTTCTGTCTCGCTTGCACCCATACCTTGATATTGCGTTCAATTATTAATATTATAACGCTTCTAGTTTTCTTGTTTATAGTCCGATTTCAATGCACCTTTTTAGATAAGCTTGTAATAGTTAGCCTCCACTCGAATTATACAATTACAATGGTGTACTATATGAACTAATGCCTAAAAACTGAACGAAAGTTGAGAATTATTGTTTTGTATTGTAGGAAAAAGGGCGAGGCAGTCCAAAATTTTAAATGACAATGCATTTACGCTGTCACTAGGAACGCTCCATACCAAAATTGGTGATCCTAGGTGTCATGGTTACTGAAAACACCGATTTTTTCAAGGTGTGTCTAGTTTTTTACTCATTGTGGGCGAATGGGGCGTGGCATCGAAAAAAAAGATTCTGACTGACTAAATATGTGATCGATTGATACCAAGCTCGAACTTGTAGCTCTTACCATCTCTGAAATCTGTTTGTTCATATGGACTGACACACGGACAGATAGACAGACGGTTATGGGTATATCGACTGGGCTTGTGAAGCTGATCAAGAATATATATACTTTATGAGCTCTGACCTTCTTGCTTCTGAGAGAGCCAATACCTACAAGGAGAGACGCGGCGAACACTACCAGGGACGTCTCCCGACAGCTATCGCAGCCAGAGACGAAAGCCTACGACAGTGGTAAACAAGATGGAACAACTCCACGAAGGGATGCTGGACGCATTGACCTATAAACTCGGTTGGATGAGTGGCTGAATCGTATCTTTGGATTTGTAAACTTCCATCTACCTCAGCTATTAAGCGGCCACGGCTGCTTCCGGAGCTATTTCAACAGGTTCGGGCATGAAAGTAACCCTCTTTGCTCGTGGTGTAAAGAGACTGCAGAGAACATCATTTTCGAATGCCGCAGATTTTCATCAGAGAGATCGGAGTTGGAAGCCACACTCAGAGCAACCATCACAATAGAGAACCTTATAAGCTGCTTGCTCGATAATCAAGATGTTGGGACACCAACGAAGCGGCTTGAGTAGCCGACCCAGGAACCTTGCGAAGCAGTATCTCATGGCAGTACCGCACGTTCTCCCGCGATACTCTTTTTGTAATTTTGTTGATTCACTTCCTCCTAGCCCTAACTTCTACTACTATCGAAATTAAAAGAAAAAAAAACGTGTGCTCGCATATAAACAACAATCATGTTTGAGTACTGTTGTTTTTTTTTTTTTTTTTTTAATAACATAAAGTTGTAAATTGTGCAGTGTAGAAAAAAATTAATCCAAAATGCAACGAAACTAAAAGCAAGTGATTAACAAGCTGTGCTGGTGGCGTTGGCCTTAAATATGGCGAGCATAATACACAGGCGTTACAAAATCACTACAAAAAGATGGTAGCGAATCCACTGAGGTGATCATCTCGCCAAAGGATTGGTCCAGTACTCACGAGTGTAAAATGCAGCTATAAACAAGTAAAATAACATACCCGCTGCTGTGATTTGCATGTTCATTACGGTCTTATTGCCGTTACTGTATATACCAATGGATGTGCGACTATTCACTCCTCGTGAGGGCCGCTGGAATTAGCTCCTTGGTACTGTCATGTCTCTGCCTTGGATGCTATTTCGAGGCGGACCTTCCCTTCCAGCACACTCGTGGGACTCAATTTGGAATCAAATTACAATCGAACACAAAAACTACAACAAAATTAAAAAGAAGAAGAAAATCATCAAAAAACTGAAATGCAAAAGAGGCCAGCACTCCAACAATAAGCCGGATGGGTCAAGACAATCCCTGTCCAATTGTTCATATGGAGCGTGCTCTGGCAAGACTGGCCAGGAGAGGGTCTCAATGCTATCCTGATGAGAGAAGCTAATCTCTGAAAGCCGTATGAGTAACTCCAATATTCTGTCTGTACTTCCCTTCCGCATCCAATACCAAAATACCACATAGAAGGAAACTGTGTTGCAGATGAACTCGCAAGGCTGGGAACAGTTTTAACTCTCGACAATGAGATTGAACAAGTGTCTATGCCTCTGAGACGAGCAGGCATAATGATTGAAAAACACTTCGAGTCTTCGAAAGACCGCTCGTCTAAGATATGTAGGCTAATGCCCAAAAAATGATCGGCCCTTCAATCACTGACATTATCAATAAGATGGCAAAAACAATAAAACAATTTCTGCCAAACTCCTAAAAGTTCAGCAAATGAGCAAAACCGCAAAACAATATACCCAAATTGAATAAATCTCTACAAGGACCTTATATCAATTATAGTTTGTCATTTGATTAATAACTAATAACTACAGCAACTAATAAGTACAGTTCAAAACTTTATATCAGATCTACGACTCAGAATTACTCTATAGATAGGGTAAAACTTATTATGCAGGCAGGCACATTCAATAATAAATATGAATGATGCAATCTCTAAGTTTGTAAGCTGTACCAATTCAACAAGACAGTCAAATACTGTAAATTTCTAGCAAAAGCGTAAAAATTGATATAATCCAGGTAACCGAGGTAATTACCGAGGAAGAGGTTATTACCAAAATTATGGTTACCGTTACAAAAACAGAAATAACGGAGGTCAATGGCAAAATAGAGAAAACTCTAGAGGAAGTGGAAATCCAATGGAAGTAACTCAAAAAAAAAGGCAATTCCAACCCAAAATATTTCGGGAAACTCCCAAGCCCCTCCAGATACAGGAAATTAAAGATTAAAATATATAAAGTCAACATTACTCTCAACAATTTCGTATCATTCAAAAATGTTGCCACAAACAAAAAAAATTGTATTCTTGATTAATAATGTATTTGACAGGTATTTTAATCTGTAAAGAAAAGCTTTGATGTCCTTCATGAATCACAATCAGGAAATTCAACCAGGTATTTCATCAGTTGAAATTAAAGTTTTTAAGCTAGGTTCTTGAAATTTGGCGCATTTGATATGTAAACCTTAAAAACGACTCTTTTTTCAGAATTTTTACTGGCGAAACTATAAGAGATAATTTGTTGAAATGGCGGCGCATCGGTTATAGTATGTCTCGCTTATGGAAGTCCTCCCGTCCTGTAGGATAATCTTAAACAGACAAACTATACATTTTATCAATCTGTACACTTACGCTCATAATTTAGACCTCTACTATAAAAAAAAAAAAACTTAAAAAATGGAAAAGTTATTAACATTTGAAAATTGAAGTAAAATTTTTGAAATTTTTCGACTTAGTAATTATTTTTTGTAGACCACAATTTTTAATATTTTTTCATGATCAAGGTCTAAATTATGCAAGCACTACCTGTGAACATATGCAAAAAGTTTCATGGCGATTGCTTGATCTTTGCGCCAGTTATCACTTCCATCAAGTCGAAAAACATGGTTTCGAAAAAACGCGTTCAAAGTTTAAATTGAGTTGAAAATTGTTCGAGCGCACGTTTTCTTATAGGGGAAATCTTCCGCAACTCAAAAGATAAAGTCATTTGAATACGTATTCTCAAAACACATATCTATTCGAAAATGTAATTTTGGACCCGATTTTTGGACCCAACAAAGCAGAAACCTCCCGTAAGGGGTACGGAAATAAACAAATTTTTTTATTCATTTTTTTAACACTTAACCTTAATATTAATAAGTATAAAAATAACAATGCATTCAAAATGACTATTAATAAGTATTTTGCAATTTAAAATGATCCTAAAAGTCGTCTTCTACATTAATTTCTGTTGAAAACGGATTATAAAATTCAAATCTGAATCACTATCACTATTGCTAGCATCAAAATCGGAAACATTGTTATTATTGTTGTTGTTATTTTTTTGTATGCAAAGGTGAAAGCTTCTCACTTTGGTGCTTATTTCATCCTTTTTCTCTGTGCTTAAGTCAAATTCTTTCAGTTCATCATAAATCTAACTCGAAGCGACAGATGAGCTACGATTGTTTTGTATGTGCAGCTACAATATTAGGGATTTATATAAATAGGAGCAAAATCGAGCAAAAAGCTTTTTAAAATCAGTTTAGATACACTTTGCACTGTAATGGCACATAATTACTTTTTTGCACAACTTGGCACAAAATTAGTTATATTCCAAAACAGACGGGTTAGCAGGCAAGCTTTTTTCCACTTTTGGACAACACAAATAAACGCACACAAAAACTACATTAACAAACATAAACAAAATCTTTTTAATACAAATATTCTTCATACCTTGGCCTTTCTATTCCATAATTTTTGTGTAAATTGTTTAAGCCACAAATAATTTTGGCACGCTCTCAAGTAAACAAAAACTTTCCTGCCCATTTTTGGTTTTGTACGCATGCAATCAAACAGCTGACTTTGAAGGGCTACCAAAATTACAAGGATGCATCAAAACAATTAAAATCTTTTAATTCAATTTAGTCAAAGTTTATATTATTTAAATTTTATTATTAAAGTAAGTTTACTTTCAATAAAAAAATTTTGAATTTTCGTCGAAAAAAGTCTGCAAAACTGCAAAATCTTCATCCACTTGAACATATACAGAAAAACTCATACCGCTGATGTCATGGTTCTTCATTATCTATAATTATTTGTGAATTGTCCTGATCTTCTTTTACGAAACCCGATTTTGTTAAGCATGATCAGGGGACTTACAGTTCTCTATGCCTTGTCAATAGCTGTCAGAGCCATAATATTCGTAGTTAACTGCTGTTTGCAGGTTGCAGTTTGGTAGTTGTATTTGCCGGAAAGAAGTAGAGCTTTGCGTTCGACCATGTAGAGGGACTGTTGTGGACAGTTCAATTGTCTAAAATAAAGTATAAATTTTGCATATTCAGCACTCGTCAAGCTTTTATACTTTTTCGGACTCATATTTAATAAAAACAAGTATGAAAGGCTACAGTCGAGCAAGCCGACCATAAAATACCCCGTACTCTTTTAAATGCGCGGTCTTCCATACATATGAGAAAATTTTTAATCGATTTGTCCTATGGGAGCCATAAGCTATAGTTGTCCGATCCGAATCAAATTTGGTGAGGATAATTTTAATGGTACTACACACATAATGTATGAGTTTTGTTGCGATAGCTCAACTAAAACTACTTGTCTTTATACAAATTTTCTATATTTACCGATTTGTCCTATGGGAGCCTAGCCTATGGCTGTTGGCTTGTTGTCCGATCCGGATCAAATTTAATAAGGGTAATTACCATAGCCGGTCATTACCGGTCACATACTGTGTGAATTTGGATCTGATAGCTGTAGTCGTTTCTAAGTTATGTCGTCTTTCGCAATTTGCAGGGGCGTGGCAAAAATTCGAAATTAACTTAACCTGCCTGACATACAGACGGACTTTCATTCCAAATGTGGTGTAGTTGTTTAGAAGTAGAAATGTTGTAGCTTAGAAGATCCGGACAGGATTTAGGAAATTCAAAGTTCCTAGTTTACACCAACAAATTTTGCTAATTTTATTTGTCGAGTGTTTGACAATAAAAGTTCGAATTACTGCGTTTTACCCAATGATTCTTTGTTCGAACTACTGAGTGCATAAAAATGTATGGACGTAATTCGGAAAATAAAGAAATTTTTTGGAGGGCTCGTGATAACTTTGAATTAATTAGATGTTCTAAATATCGCCTGTTTGAAATAACGAGAGTTTTTTAAAAATCGCCAAAAAAAATTTTAAAAACAGCCAATTTCAATAAAAGGAGCAAAAATACTGGTTTCTTAGCAATTCATATTTAAATAAAAAAATAATTTTTTTCATTTTGTAATAACACTTTATTTTATTCCTTTCTTATAATTATGTATAATGCGTGGGTTTAATAACAAAAAAACGATTTCAGTAAAGATTAGTTAAACTGATATTCTTTTTTCACTTTCTTAATTTTCTCCCTTAACTTATAAATATGTTTTCTTAACATAACAAATAATCCAAAAATAATATAAAAAAAAAAAATAATAAAAATAAATAATTTAGAGAAATAATATTTGACATTATATTAAATTAGTAGTATTGTAATCAATTAATAGACAACAAAAGGAGCCAATTCGAAAATAAAAGAGCCAAGGAGCCAAACGATAAAAAAAAGAGCCAGTTTTGGTTCCAAATCGCCAAGTGTGGCAACCGTGCTTATATACAGAACTGTATGTTATAATTTAGGCATTTAGGATAAGAGCTTTTAATGTAAACAATTAAGAAAGGCTACAGTCGAGCGAGCCGACCGTAAAAGACCCCGTACTCATTCGAATGCGAGGTTTTTGATACATATGAGCAATTTTTAACCGATTAGCCCCATGAGAGTTATAGGCTATAGTCGACCGGATCAAATTTGGTGAGAATAGTTATCATAGCACCACTCACATACAGTGTGAATTTGATCCTGATAGCTGTAGTCGTTTCCAAGTTATGTCATTTTTTAAAATTTGCAGGCGGGGTGGGGGGCGTGGCAAAAATTTAAAATAAACATAACCTGCCTGATATACAGACGAACTTTCATTCCAAACTTGGTGCCTCTAGCTCTCATTGTTTAGAAAATCCAGGTGTTTATCCGGACAGCGGACAGACAGACATACGGACAAACGAACAGACGGATATCGCTATATCGACTCGGGTGTTGATGCTGATCATATACTTTATGGGGTTGGGAACTCTTCCTTCTGCCTGTTATGCATATTTCGCTTCTGAAAAACCTACAGTACGGGGTCTAAAAATTGTAATGGTGTAGGTGTGGTATTGGGGTGGTACAAACGTCCTCATCCTGAAATGGGTTAAGACTTTCCAGCCTCATATACATGGCAAGATTTCGAACTAATGTGTACCTCTAGCTATGCTCTATCTAGCTCTCCGGATTGTCGGGGTTCTTCTCTACTCTCTCGTTAATTCCAATCAGACACACATTAACATAATATTTAGGTACACTTTGCGATAGTAAAAGAAATTGAAATGAAATAAAAATAATAATATTAATACCGACAGAACATTAGTTACATCTTTGCAGAAACGTGGAGATCCGTTGACATTGACTCCTTCTCTACCCTCCCTGCCTATGTGTCACTGTAGACCCTTTTAGAAACTACGAGCGGTCACATTATTGAAAAGATTCACCACTTACTCGGGACGAATAAGAAAAAGGATTAGAACTTAATTTTAAATTCTAAATGTATTTATACAATTCTTCATGATTAGCATGTACGAATCTTATAAAAGATAAATAATTCATATTCGTATTAAATTCAATTAAATTCTCAAATATAATCAATGTATGATTTAACATTTTAAGTTAAAGAGTTGACAGAAGGAAATTCTATTATAAAAAAAAGATTCATCGAAAATCGGGTTTGTCGTTGACAAAAGATATATATAATACACACAATAGATAATAGACCCACAATTCCAGATTGAATAATTCAACAAGTTTAATCCTCTTTCATAATTAAACATAAGAATACGTACTCACTCCGATATCCTTGAGCTCAACGATTACGGTCGCAAGAATACCTGTTAGGAAAACTAATTTTTTTGCTGGAAGGAATTGTAAATATAAATAATATATATATATATATATATATATATATATATATATATATATATATATATATATATTACACGCTTAAAGTTTCAATCAACCCGATGTTCGTTCATCATTTAGTATATAAAAGAAATGAAAGAATGAAAAATTATCAGATTCCGTCGATGATAAAAATACAGCAGTACACAGGTCTCCAAAGTAGCGAGTGCGGCAGCTCAAAAAAAATCACTACAAAAGGTGAGCATTAACGGCATCTTAAATTTTATACTGATTCAGCTTGCAACAATTTCCTCAAGGTCTTCTTTTATATTGCGCCTTGGTATATAAAAGAAATAAAAGAATGAAAAATTATCAGATTCCGTCGATGATAAAAATACAGCAGTACACAGGTCTCCAAAGTAGCGAATGCGGCAGCTCAAAAAAAATCACTACAAAAGGTCAGCATTAACGGCATCTTAAATTTTATACTGATTCAAGCTTGCAACAATTTCCTCAAGGTCTTCTTTTGTATTGCTCCAACTATAGGTAGCACTGTTCATTCTTTGGTTAGAATGGAACAGCCAACTGGTAGATCGACTTTACATCTCTGTTGTCTCCGTCGAAGATAAACCCCTTCTCTGGGAAAAGATCCAAGTGTCTTTTCCACATATATATTTGCCAAATACGGCTCCGAAGAAAAGTGAGTTTAGATATTGACTTGGAACAGCCAATATTAGCCAATTTTAGGCATCGGGAAAACACTGCCCTAAATAAGTTTGCTTTAATTATCACCAATAAGAATAATAATATATGTAGGTATTCATACCTCTATGCCAGTTCAAATCTATATATAAATATATTTATATATATAATATATATATATATATATATATACCCTGAGATCTGTACCCCGGCTAGAACGCTTCTTTACAAGTGGCGCCCGAGAAGGGACCCTGGAGACGTAGGGGAGTGTTGCACCATTGCGAATTAAAACCCGCTAGTGCGCACTGACGCCGGTCCGAGATTTGGCGATTGAATACCAGATTGTCTGCACAATCTGGTGAGAACGTGGTTAGATTTTACGAGAGAGAAAATTTTGGGTTTTTTTTGCAAAGGGAAAAAATTTGCGTTTTTTTTGACACGTGGCCGCCAGACGCGTACAGGTTAAGTTTTTATGTTAGAAAAAAAAAAAAAACATTAAAATCACGTGTGCGGTGGCGTAGCCCAATATACCCGACGATACCCTAGCCCTGGTGACATAGCGGTGCACACAAAACGAAAAAGTGCGCGCTCAAAACCAGCAGCTAGGCGAGGGGTATATAAAACGGGCGGGGAAGCATTTGTCGCACTTTCGACGCGCGCCGGTACCTGCTAGTGCAGACGCGCCAAGCATTGACGGAATTTGGCACAGCGGCAAACGCCGATTAGACAGAGCGCGCGCGACGTCAAGCAAACGGTTCGGGGGCGAGCGCGGCGACCCGTCCCCGCGAAAAGGGAACAGCGAGAATCGGGAAAACAAGTGCATGCGTGTGAAGTCACAGACGCGTGCCCGCTCACGCACACATACATACGTTTTGGTGGTGGGTTTGGCAGCGCGTGAGTTCGGAAACGGTGACAAGTGCGTGACGTCACGACGCGCAGCTAGAGTAAAAATTACAGTGGGCCAAAAGCCATATAAAAGTGGACAAGAACCACAGTGGGCCAAAAGCCATATAAAGGTGGACAAAAACCACAGTGGGCCAAAAGCCATATAAAGGTGGACAAAAACCATAGTGGGCCAAAGGCCATATAAAAGTGGACAAAAATTACAGTGGGCCGAGGGCCGTATAAAAGTGAACCAAAACCACAGTGGGCCAGAGGCCACGTAATAGTAAATCAAAAAAAAAAAAAAAAACCTACAGTGGGCCGTAGGCCATATTAAAGTGGACAAAAAAAAAAGAGAGAGAGACAAAAAAAATTTGGAAAAAAAAAAGGGGGTGTACAGTGGTGCACCCAGAATCGAACAGAAATTACAGTGGGCCGGAGGCCAGACAGAAGCGGTAAAAATAATTTTTTTTGGTTTTTTTGGAATTTTTTTTTTAAAAATTTGTTTTGGCGCAACAACTGAACATTTTTTTGAGAGTGTATAACTCATAAAGTGCCGCTGAAGAAGGGAAAATTCATCAAGGAATTTTATCCGAACTTTCCTCAAGTATTCCATCGAGGAATTCTCAACCGCTTTCCTCAAGGAATTCACCAGGAATTTCAAGGAGTTCATCGAGGAGTTTTCGAACTGCCTTTCTACGGGAGTTTTCGACTGGTTTCATCAAGGAAGTCGTCGAGGAACAAGGAAGTCGAGAAGGAGAAAAATAGGAATTCCTTCTTTTGCGTCATTTTCGAGCGAAGCCAGACAGCCCGGCCGGAATGGAACCAGGTGAGTCTCTTGAGACAACGTTGGGGGTACGATGGGTATATTACCGTCGTAAAGAAGAGTTAATGGCGATTGCCCAGGAATTCGGCCTCGATAGGGAAGGCCGCGTAGAAGAGTTAAGGAAGCGGGTGGCGTCGTTCATACAAGGCGGAGGCCACAGTAGGGAAGCCCGGAACAGACTCGCCGAGCTGGAGACCCAATATGGGAAGCTCGTCGAACCCCCCACTGGAGAATTCGGCGGACGGCCGTATCAAAAGTCCGAGCCGGACTTACGGAGGCCCCGCCTGTATGAACAGCCCCCGCCAGCGTCGTGGAAACCACCACCGACGGTCCGAAAGTGCCCACCAGAGATAAGGGTGGAAGAAGCGCCAATGATGGCATGCACGCTCACCGAAGAAGGCACGGACACAAAGAGGGGTGGCTGACCAGATGCGCAAATGGGGAATCAAGTACGGCGGCCAAGAGGATCCGCTGGGATTTTTAGAAATCTTGGAACAGCGGGCTGCGACGTACAGGATCGACATGAACCACATGCCTGCAGCCATGAGCGAAGTGATGGTCGACCAGGCAGCGAGCTGGTTTTTGACAAGCGGGCTGTGGAACGCGTCTTGGTCAGCGTTCCGGACAGAGTTCCTAGACTTCTTCCTACCCCCCATTATTTCGAGCGCCTGGAGGACCAGATACGCTCACACCGGCAGAAACACAATGAAAGGTTCAAGGAATACCTGCTGAACTTACGGGTGCTAATGAGGCGCGCAGGGTACAGCGCGGCGCAGGACTATCGGCTGCACGTGCGCAGGCACGACTTCGCGACATTGGCGGAGCTGATACAGATGGCCACCGAGTTTGAAAGCCTCCGCGAGCAGGATGCGCAATATTCTCGCGCAATGGCGAGAGGCAAGGGTGAGCCAGCATTCGCAGGGGCGAGGACAAGGCCACCAAACCCGTTTCGGCCCGAGACGGGGGGACCGCGAACGGCAAGTCAGTCGGCAGCAGCACGTCCAGCCGCGGCCCAGCTGGCGCCATCACAAGGGGGAACAGTGCAAAGCAGTGGCGGTTTCGACCCACGACGGGCATGTCATAGGTGCGGGCAGAGCGGTCATTTCGTCCGGGAGTGCCCCAATGCGCAGGTACTGTTTTGTCGGCTTTGCGGGAAACAAGGTCGAAATAGCAAAGCCAGGAGGAGGTCCGCGCCACGAACCCCAGCTCCAGGCAATAAGCGCACCGATGGTGGTAAAAGGAGGGAAGATCGTAGCACGAGTGACGATCGGCGGCCATGAGACAACGGCCACAGTCGACACCGGAGCAACGCGCAGCTTCGTAAGCGAGGAATGGCTGCAGAAGCAGGATGTCAAAGGCGAAAGGCTCCCGGTGGAGGCCAAGATACGGCTGGCGGATGGGTCTTCCGTGGTGCTGAAGAGGGCACTCCTGGTGGACATTAGTCTTGGAGGGAAAACGGTGAAGACGGTGGTACTGGGCATGCCCACAATGCTCGACAATATCATCCTGGGAATGGATTTTTTGTGGCATGGGCACTACGATCCGAGTCGGACTCGCGCAACTGTCCATGGAATTGGTCGCAAACGACGAGCGCAAACCACTCGCAAGGGTAAGAGCACCACCATCGATAGCCACGCCTACCGAAGAGAAGACTAAGCCGCAACGACGACGGAAGAGAATGAGGAACCGAGATGGTCAAGACGACTCACCAGGCGAAGCAGGCGAGAAACCAACGGGTGAGTCGATACCGGAAACGAGAGGCGAAGCAATCAGGGCGCCAGGGGCCAGCGCTGAGGCCACCCCGGGAGCGCGGTTGATGGAAGAAGAAGAGGGAACGAAGAAGTCCCAGGCCGAGGACGCGGAATGGCCGCCCGACCTCGAGCCCGAGGTGAGTGAGTTCTTGGAGAGAGAGTTGGCGTTGTTCGAGGGATTGTCGGGGGTCTCACACATCGCGGAACACAGCATCCGGATGAGAGACACCAAGCCTTTGAAGCAGCGCTACTTCCCGAAGAACCCGGCGATGCAGAAGGTGATTGACGAGCAGGTAGACGAGCTCATCCGAGCAGGTGCCATAGAGAAGTCGCGCAGTCCGCACAGCGCTCCGATAGTCTTGGTAAGGAAAAAGACTGGGGAGTGGCGGATGTGCGTGGACTACCGACAGCTCAATGCGCACTCCATCCCGGATGCTTATCCAGTCCCTCGGATAAATCACATCCTGGAGAGGTTGCGCCACGCCGGATACATCTCGACGCTGGACCTGAAGCAAGGATACTGGCAGATCCCGATGGCTGCGGATAGCCGTGAATGCACAGCTTTCACCGTGCCGGGGAGAGGATTGTTCCAATGGCGAGTGATGCCATTCGGCCTTCATTCGGCAGGAGCAACCTTCCAGAGAGCCTTGGACACGGTCATAGGTCCGGAGATGGAGCCGCACGCCTTCGCGTACCTGGACGACATCGTGGTGACAGGGGCCACGGAAGAGCAGCACGTGGCGAATCTAAAGGAGGTATTCCGACGGCTGCGGGCGGCTAACCTGAGATTGAACAGGAAGAAATGTCGGTTCTTCCAGAAGAGGCTGGCGTACTTAGGTCATGTGGTAAGCGGTGAAGGTATCTGTACAGATCCCGACAAGGTCGATGCGATCCGGAACCTTCAAGCTCACCACAACCTAAAGACGCTACGCCAATGCCTAGGAAGGGCATCGTGGTATAGGAGGTTCGTACCGAACTTCGCCACACTGGTCGAACCGATGACATCCCTCCTCAGAAAAGGCCAGAAGTGGGCCTGGGGAGAGGCACAGGAGAAGGCGGTGCGGGAGTTAAAGGAGAAGTTGACGACAGCCACGGTGTTGGCGTGTCCCGACTTTTCAGCTAAATTTTCGATGCAAACCGATGCGAGCGACTACGGCATAGGAGCCGTACTGACGCAGGTGATAGACGAGGATGAGAGAGTGGTAGCGTATGCCAGTCGGAAGTTACTGGCGGCGGAAAGGAACTACTCAGCAACCGAGAAGGAGTGCCTGGCGATAGTATGGCCCATCAGAAAGATGCAGTGCTATCTGGAGGGCTATCGTTTCGAAGTGGTGACGGATCACTTGGCACTCAAATGGCTAAACTCCATAGAAAGTCCATCCGGGAGGATAGCGAGATGGGCCTTGGAGTTACAGCAGTTCCAGTTCGATATAAGGTACCGTAAGGGTAAGTTGAACGCGGTGGCTGACGCACTTTCCCGCCAGCCCCTGGATTCGTGCCAGCAAGTGGCTGCCGAGGACCCACATTGCGGCTGGACAAACAAGATGCGGGACCGGATAAGGGCCCAGCCAGAGAAGTTCCCAGATTATGTCGAAGAAAACGGGCAGTTGTACAGGAATCTGGGACAGAGAACGGACAACGAGGATTACATTCCCTGGAAATTATGCGTGCCCAAGGACCAGAGGAAAAGGGTGCTAGCGGAGTGCCACGATGCCCCGACCGCAGGACACCAAGGGGTGAGGAAAACGGCGTCGAGATTGGCACAGCGGTACTACTGGCCGGGTATGTTCCGAGAAGCAACCAGGTATGTTAAATGTTGCGAATGTTGTCAGAAGTACAAGACGGAGCAGAGGAAGCCGGCGGGACGGATGCTGACGCGACAGGTGGCGGAGCCACCCTGAAGACAATGACGAAACCTTGGATTCCCCTGCAGGCCGCGAGCTCGCCAGTGGAAAGGGCGAGTGACGCAGGCCCAGGAGGACAAAGAGGGGGGATCTCGGTAGGCACGTGAAGTATAAGGAATAGAATAAGAACGAATTGTACAATTAGAAATAAGAATTTTGTAATGAATAGCATAAGTCAACCTGACAGTCGCACTGGTAGGAAGGTAGCAGGTAGGGTAGGGCTAGTATTACTTATTCTATTTCTCTCTTCCACAACCACAACGTACAGAGAATATACTATGGACGACGGCTGCATCTAGATAAGCAGCGAAGAAGACGCAGGAGAGGTGTCCGTGGACAGAGACGCGGAGACGGTGCGATTCCTGAGGAGGGGAGTCGACGAAGGCGGAAGGCGTGACCGGAGGACCCGTTTCCGAGTGGTCAGCGGAGGAAGAGCCTTCTCCGTCACAATTACGGCCCGAGGAGCCGTGACTGTGACTCTGGTAGGAAAGGGGGGGGTGTAAGGCGGGGTTCTTCCCCCGTCTTACATGGTTTATAGACATAAGTAGGATTAATGATAGATTATATAGATTTAAGGAAAATTAAGTATTAGCTTTAGTTTATTATTTAGTTAAGTCAATGAATGATTAGATTTAATGAAATACGGTTAAGAGAATTTTGTGAAGAAAATATATCAGTTAAGTTATCGAATATTTTGTCGATAGGAGCTTAGGGATGCTGGCAGCGCCCTCTGTCGGGAGCGCGGGGAGCGGTCGGGTGCAACTCTGCACGAAAGCTTCGTGGTGAAGAGAGAGCTTTCGTGGTGGAGTTGTATAAGGACAGCTTCCGCGCTGCTCGATCGAACACGCTGCCAGCACTTTGCGATCGAGAGCCGACAAGAGCAGACGTAAGCAGTGAAGCGAAAAAGGAGGAAAGCAATTGTAAGTAGAAGAACCGTTAGGGCCAGTGCGACAGTTAGGCGCGACTGCGGTGTGAGAAAAGAATAAGAATAAAAAGGAAAACTAAGAATACAAAAAAACGAACAGCGCGTGTTTAAGTAAAACATTCCTAGTATTGGTTAGTTTCCCTCTATCACATCCCTACTCCCGCTATTTCCGTTTCGTTCGAGGATAGTCGTGACTCTACGGTACCCTGGAGTCACGCTTAACTCGTACGGATCAACGCCGTCTTCCGCTGAGAACCATCGTGGCTTCTTGGTACCCTTGAACCACGATCGGGAACTCGCAAGACGTTCTCTTACCCGACACGTGGCGGCTCGCTGAGATCAACGGTGGCACCCCCGTTTAGATCTCGCGTTCGCATCGTCCTACCCCCACTGCACTCCTCGCCTGAGAACAGCGGCAGCCGTCAGAGTACCTCGGCGCTCCGTTTCGATCTCGCGGAGCAGCGCGCGACACTGCTGAGAACAACGGTGGCACTCCCCGTTTAGATCTCGCGTCTCGCCTTCCCCCCACCTCCCCATTGCACTCCTCGCCTGAGAACAGCGGCAGCAGCCAGAGTACCTCGGCACTGCGCTTCGATCTCGCGGAGCAGCGCGTGACATTGCTGAGAACAACGGTGGCATTCCCCGTTTAGATCTCGCGTCTCGCTTTCCCCCCTCCCCAGGCAGTGCTCTCCGCACGAGAACAGCGGCGGCCGCCAGAGTACCTCGGCGCCCCGCTTCGATCTCGCAGAGCATCGCATCGGCTCGCTGAGAACGACGGCAGCATCCCTGCCTCGATCTCGCGTCCCGCTTCCCCTCTCCCACACCAACACCCACCCTCAGGTCGGCCATTTTTCCCCGTCTGCAGCGTCTCCGCGAATGTTACAAATTTCTTGTAAGATTCGAGCCCTGGACAGACTGATATCTGTACCCCGCTTCTTTACAAGAAAAAATTTAAAATAAAATTTTTTATTTTTTTATTTTTTTTAAATAAAAAAAATTAATATATAAAAAGGTTAAACCATTAAAAAAATTAATTTTTTTTATTTTTTTTGTTTTTTTTTTGAGTTGGGGTGCTCGGAAAAGCCGCCCCGCCGGCAAAAAAAAAATTTTATAAATAAATTTAATTTAAAAAAAAAAAGGGTGGGGGGGGATGGGGGGGATGATCTGGGGGGGTGGTTTGTAATATGGAACAAAAATTTTTTTTTTTTTTAATTATTTTTTTAATTTATAATTATTTTTTTTTTTTTTAAAATTCGTTTAAAAATTTTTAATTCAAATAAATAAAAATTATTTGGGGGTTTTTTTTCCAGTCGCTGTTAATCTTTTTTTTTTTTTTTTTTTTTTTAATAATTTTAATTAATGCGCACACCGGAGGGTGGGTAACAATTTGGTCCATTACAGTTTGGGGCGCCCCTCTTTTAAGGGGGGGTTTTTTTACAAGCTTCATAAAAGCTGAATATCTGAGGACAAAACAAGTGTGCCAGTACCGATCTTTTTCTATTGAGTTCGCTGTTAATCGTTATTAACACATTTTATTGCCTTTCTTTACGAAGGTCAGTTGTGATCCTTTTATGTATCGGTCCCTTTTCTTTAACACTCATAAGTGTTCTAGGGTTTATGAGCATTTCCAAGTATCACGTCGTAAAGTCTGGTGGCCTTTGGGTTTATCTCTTCAATGAGTTAATTGCTGGTTACACCAAGAAAAATTCCGCGAACCCTATAAGTTAAAAAACGCCCCTCACAAATACCCAATGTGCGCTCGCCGGCTGTTTTTGTGTAGCTTTAAGTACGTATATTTTGTATCTTTGTATTCCTTAGCAACTAAGTACTTTTGGTTTAGCTTACGCCCCAGCTTGCTGGTGGTTCCTAATTCAGTTTTGTTCTTACAACGAAAGCGAAAAGCTCGTTTAATAAACTCTGCTCCAGCAATTAGCCGTAAAACACCTTGAAATAATTATTTCTGCATTGCTGTGGCATAACCCCAGTGATACGAGAGACAAGTAATCTCTCCACCATAATCATCCTAAAGAACGGAACCTTACGGAACCTTTACTCCCACATCAGCAGCTGCAGCTCTGGACAGCAACGTAGGACAACGCAACTATTTAATTGGCGCCCAACTTTTAAGAACCCAACACCCAGGGGAGAAGATAAGAAATAAATTCAGAAAACATGTAAGTGGAATGTTTAATCAATACAGATTTAACAAGTTAAAAAGGCTACAGTCGATCGAGACGACTGTAAAAGACCCCGTACTCCCACAGTAATGCGCATTTGTATTTAATTTGAATTAAAATTTTATAACGAAATTTAAAAATTAAAATTTATATGTACATTTTTAATTGATATTTAAAAAAAAATAAAATTAGCAATTCTCATTGTCAGCATTCGAACCTACGACCCTCAGACAAAGATTTCACATTGCGCTTTACCAGTTGCACCACGCGCCTCTTTCAATAACATTCCGATTATCAGCATTTACATGTTATACATACAAGTACACACTCGTTTGAATTATGTGTAAGCACATATGTATGTATGCGTGCCTAGCACTGGTCGGCACGGCAGCGTCGCAGCGTCTGCGAGCAGCGCTGACGTCACACAGGCAGCGAAATTTCAGCTAAATTACATAATTTTTCTAACGTTCTAACTTTTTTGTTAATGGACGGATTTTAACGCCGCTTGGAGGATAGTTTGATATGATATTCCTATGATATGATATTACAAACACTGTACTATTTGACTAAATGCCTTAAATCCTGGTTTGAAGTTTAAAAGTTTTTTTTAGATCATATGAGAAAAGGGGGCGTGGCAGGCCAAAATTTTGAATGGCATTGCATTAAGGCTGTCTGTAAGAACCTGCATACCGGAATTGGTGTTCCTAAGTGCCATAGTTACTGAGATATTAACCTAAAACATAAATTTTTTCGAGGTGTGTCTGGTTTTTTACTCGTTGCGGGGGCGGTAAGGGGCTTGGCAACAATTTGAAATAAACTTGATCTGCCTGACATAATAGCGGACTTTCATTCTAAATTTGGTGGCTCTAGCTTTTGTAGTTTAAAATATCCAGGTGTTCATACGGACAGATGGACATGGCTATATCGATTCGTCTTTCGATGCTGATAAAGAATATATATACTTTATGGGGTCTGCCACGCCTCCTTCTGCCTGTTACGCACATTTCGTTTATGACAAACCTAATAGGCCCCTCTACTCTTTTTTAGTGTACAGGGTCTAAAAATTGGAAGTAAAGAAAGAATTAATAAGTGATAGTGAAGGTGAAAACGAGTGGGAATACGATCAGGTAGGCTTTCAACCGACAGTTAACATGGACATGAACCAAGTGTAAGCATTAGTAGCGAATGCTGTCATTCAGGAATTAGCGGCGCAAGAAATCAGATTTAATGCTCAGTTTAATTTACTAAAACAAGATATTCAAAAATTAAACATAGAAGCACCTGAGGTCGAAGCATATCAGAGGATTAGGGTAAATCCAGACATCCAGTGCGATATAAAATTAGACATTATAAAATCAGTACCCGAGTTCAATGGAACTCAGGATGATTATGTGGCATGGAGACAATCCGCCACAGATGCCTATGAACTTTTCCAGCCATTCGTGGGTAGTAGCGCGCATTACCAAGCGGTAACTATTATTCGGAACAGAATCAGAGGTACAGCAAGAGCGCTATTGGTGTCACATAACACTGTATTAAATTTTGACGCCATAATAGCAAGGTTGGACTACACATACGCAGACAAGACGTCACTTAGGCTCTTGCGCCAGAACCTGGATATGGTCAGCCAGGGTAATTCCAGCCTCATGGAATACTACGATGAGGTTGAACGCAGATTGACGTTGTTTGCGAATAAGATCGTGATAACGCTTCAAGCGGATACAGCAAAATTCCTTAACAAAGAAGTCAGAGCTGATGCTTTGCATGCCCTTGTTTCAGGCCTTAATAAATCACTGAAAGCAGTGGTATTCCCGGCCCAGCCCAGAGACTTGCCATCTGCATTAGCTTTCGCCAGAGAGGCAGAAGCGAGTATAGAGCGTAGCATTTTTTCAGCCACGTATGCAAAAGCTATGAAGGACAGGGCTCAGTCAGGTGAAAATAGCAAATACCGGAGCAACAATGGAGTCGAATATGGCCAAGATAGAAACCCACATTTTTTTAAAAAACCAAATAGGTAACAGCAAAGCAACAGTAATCAGAATCCTAAAGAGGATAAAAGGTCAGCACCAGAACCAATGGATACGGGATCCGCCATGACTAAGTCTAGACAGCCTACAGCATTAGGACAGAATCAAGGGGCTAACACCCAGATTGAAAACTCGCAGGCTCAAAAGAGGCTGGGTTCTGAACGGATGACGGGCCAGAGACGTCAGGGTGTGCAGAACACCATTCAGCAAGCGAACAATGACCAGGATTATTATAGGGCAGCCGAAGCCGCTGTCGCAGAAGCCCATGATGAGGCTGAAATTGCAAGTGACAATGACTTGGTGAATTTTTTAGTGAGCGCTCCCGGTTGCCGTTCGTCGAACGACAGCTGGCTGGGAGAAAACTAAAAATATTGATTGACACAGGAGCGGCCAAAAACTACATCAAGCCCGTAAATGATCTAAAAAATGTAGTCCCGGTCAGCTCCCCTTTCACGGTTAGTTCCATCCACGGTTCTAACAGAGTAACCCATAAGTGTTCAATGAACATTTTCGGGAAATCAGCTAATTTTTTTTAGACTCCTTAACACCATTTGATGGTTTTGTTTGTTTTGACTTGCTAACGCAACCCTAGATACCGAAATGGTACAATCAATCATGGATCTGTATCTGAAAAGCTACAGCATCATTATTGTGACAACGTCAATTTCACCAATAATGATATTGTCTACGGAAGTTAATTTTGAACAGAGCTAGAGCATTCACGACCTTAACGAGGCGTTGCCACTCAATACATCTGTTGTGGCTACGATCCGTACAGAGGAAAAAGCCAGTATATTCGAAACTAGATATCCGCATCCCAAGGTTACATGACTTTGTAAAAAAAAGAAATTAAAGATTTGCTGCAGGATGGCATCATTAGGCCTTCAAGGTCACCTTACAATAAGCCAACATGGGTCGTTAACAAAAAGGGTTTAGACGAAAATGGGAGCAGGAATAAGCGACTGGTAAACTAAATGAAAAGACCATCGCAGATAAATATCCAATGCCCAACATATCCATGATATTGTCGAACTTGGGTAATGCCAAATACTTTACGACATTAGATCTAAAGTCCGGCTATCACCAAATTTACTTGGCAGAGCAAGATCGCGAGAAGGCAGCTTTCTTCGTAAACGGCGGAAAGTATGAATTCTGCAGACTACCCTTCGGATTGAAGAATGCGGGAAGCATCTTCCAAAGAGCGATAGACGACGTGTTGCGTGAACAAATTGGAAATTGGTATGAGCTTAGGTCATTCTTAGGATTGGCCAGCTACTACAGATGTTTTGTTAAAGACTTTGCAGCAATTGCATGGCCATTGACAAATTTGTTAAAAGGAGAGAATGGGTCCGTCAGTAAACACATGTCAAAGAAAACAACCATAGATTTTGGAACTCCAGAGCGAGATGCGTTCGAAAAATTATGGAATGTTCTAGCCTCAAAGGACGTTGCTCTCAGATACCCAGATTTCAGGAAACCATTCGATTACTGTACTGTCTCAGGACAACAGACCCATAACAATGATTTCGAGATCACTAAAAGACAGTGAATCACATTATGCCACCAACGAGAGGGAACTATGGGCTATAGTTTGTGACCTGGGAAAATTACAACAATACCTATATGGCACAAGGGACATTAACATATACACACACCACCGGCCATTAACGTTTGCGGAGTCTGATAGAAACCCCAATGCAAAGATAAAAAGTTGGAAAGCGTATATCGACGAGCATAACTCAAAAATCCACTACAAACCGGGTAAAGAAAACCACGTAGCAGACGCACTCTTGCGACAGACCGTGAATGCTCTGCAAAATGAAGTAATATCCGACGCAGCAACAATTCATAGTGAACTATCTGTAACTTTTACAATAGAAGCTACTGAGAAACCTTTGAATTGTTTCAGAAACCAGATAGTTTTAGAGGAATCAAGGTTTTCTCTAAAACGAAACTTCATATTCTTTGGCGAAAAAACACGCTTCAAAATTCACTTTACTGATAGAAACGAAATCCTAAAGGAAGTTAACGTGTGGTCAATGCTATACACTGTGATCTGCCGACGCTGGCATTCATCCAGCATGAGTTAGTGAGAACATTCCCGTCAACAAAGTTTTTGGTACTGTAAAAATATGGTAACCAACATAGTTGACAAAACCGAACCAATGGTCATTGTCATAGCAGAGCACAGAGCCGCACAGAAAACATCTAGCAAATTTTAGAAGCGTATTACTTTCCGAAAATGGCCAGGCTGGCTAAGGAAGTTGTGGCCAACTGCAGAAACACCAACACCATCATTTCCCGGCGAGCGGCTGCACATTGACATTTTCTCGACCGATAAGAAACAATTTCTGACATGTGTCGATAAGTTTTCTAAATTCGCAATAGTGCAACCAATAATATCACGTACCATAACAGACGTGAAAGGCCCTATCATCCAAATTATAAACTTTTTCCCCAAAACATTGTGACAATGAGGCAGCATTTAATTCCGAAACCATAATGTCACTGTTAAAGAACAACTTTGGGATCGATGTGGTAAATGCGCGACCATTACATAGTACTTCTAATGGCCAAGTGGAACGATTCCACAGCACGTTGTCGGAAATTGCTAGATGCATTAAATTGGAAAGAAAGATCGACGATACGATCGAAGTTATCCTACATGCAACTCTAGAGTACAACCGTTCACTGCATTCAGTGACAGGCAAGAAACCGATAGAAGTGATACATTCATCAACTGATGAATTTTGGGAAGCCATAAGAGCAAAGATTGAGAAAACTCAACAGAATCAACTGGACAGAAACAATCCACACAGGCAAAACAGGATATTTGAGGTGGGAGATAAAGTCTTCATCAAATCCAACAAGAGACTTGGAAACAAGCTTACCCCCTTGTGCTCAGAAG